>QLOU01000953.1:0-20363 GCA_003313715.1 Russula abietina
CGCTACTTGTGAGCGGGTAATAATAGTCCCCCACATTATATACTTCTAAGCCCCGCTGCGGGCTTAACAGCTAAGCTATGAGGAACATCAAACACTTTTCCATCTGGGTGTATACAGTTCAGAAACTTTGTCATTACAGTACAGTGGCCTTAACCCAGACTGGGTGCATTCTCAACAATCTCAACCTCCATATGCAGAACCTCTGGCAAGATGATCCTTGAACCCTCCGACAAAACCCTTTAAACCCTTATCCGCTGCAGCAACCACGACGAGACCATCGGATCTCGATGAAAACGTTCTTTTGAATGACAATGCACCGCTCCAGCTTCGTCCAGCCAAAAACTCATACAATTTTCAACTACCAGCGGGTCCACTGCCGAAGTGGAATTCACCCGATAACTTGGGCCTCAATGGCTTACCACTGCCTGCTGACGCCAACATCCCAACAATCCAGGTTGGATCACCCAATATTGAGGCCAATTACCGAAATGATGAAGAATTCTTGGACGAGAAAGCGGCAGCAAGGGCTGAACGTGACTTCACACTCCATCAGCAAAACCAGAATTTATTTTATAGCAAACCATAGCAAACCCCAAATTCCATAGCAAACCATAGCAAACCTGAAATTTCATAGCAAACCATAGCATCTTATAGCAGACCATAGCAAATTTGAAATTCCATAGCAAACCAAGAATTTCATAGTGCCATAGTTATCATAGCATTCATAGTACTGTAACCCGAAAAGGGTTTTGTACCTTTGTCGGTAAACTTACAGAGGCACTCAGTTATAACAATTATACATGCACTATATTCTTAATTGGGTTCTACAAGACTACAACCTAGTCTACAAGTTTACAACACGAGTGGCCGCGCATCTGGTTGACTCGGAGATGAAGGATTGAAGGAAAAGCCTTGAACCAGGCTCGACCTTGTACTTCTTCCGTGGATCGGGCATAGGATATTGTGGCCAGCATTGATGCTCGTTAATTTCCCGTCTTGTTCCTGAGTTGTTGATAGTGAGATTGTCGAGGTATAGGTTCGTTTCAATGACACCCAAAAGGACGCGTGTGTTTTCAAGTTGAGCGGAACACCCGGTCTAGCGGTTGCCCGATGTGGCTCACTCCCACTCTTGGCGTCGCTCACTATATATTGGGCCATGGGAGCAGTTCCGTCACTTCTGTGTTGAGAATCATTTTAGATAATCACACATTTTTTTATATTCAAGTTTGTATATTCAAAGTATTGTATAGATTATACATATAGTGCTAGAACAACGAGTAGGTCTGTCAACCTTCAGAATCCAGTCGCAACAACGCGCTGCAATGTCGTGGACCGCGAGCAGCCCTGGCCCTAGCGTGGTGTGGTGGTGATGGCGGTGATGGTGGTCCATGTCATGTGCTTGCCGGTGAGAAAAAAGCTGGCCCAGCCTGTGGGAGTGCACGGGGCATCATCTTCCTGTGTGTGCGTGCCCGCGCCGTGTGATGGAGGGCTTGGAACATGCGAGGGTGATGCAGCACTGCCTGTGTGTGTGCACACTGTGTCATCTTGCATAAGTTGTTGCACAAGTGATTCCGATTGCCACTAAGTTAGCATGCCTCCGAGGACACAGCCCTGCACCTTGTCCCCGGAGGCATCAGCGTTGTTCTGCTCTTGTGTGCGCGCAGCATTGTCTGCTCGTGTTGTATTGACACTGTAGCTATGGAAACAAATGAGTTTACAATCAATTTACCAGAAACAAATAAACTCACTTGAACACGCGGTCTGGAACGCCCTTAGCTACGACAGTCTCCACATACTCTCTAGTAGCGGCACTGGTGAACAATGGCATCAGCTCCACACCAAATTGCTTCGACCAGTCACCAGTAAAATATGGCCACTTGTCATCTGAACCACCAAAGCCAGAACCCGCAACGAGGGCAATGTTGTTATGACGGCGAACACTTGAGTAGGTTGCGAGAATGGGCTGATGGAAATCTTCAAATGAGTGGTGACCTCCGGCACGCCCACCAGTCCACTGCAGGATAATATCGAAGTCCGGATTTGCTGCCGCAATGTTGACCACTTGGTGGATCCCGTCCACTGAACCAGGCTTGAATGCTACATGACGGATCCCAACAGACTTGAGACTTATTATCTCGGCTGCCTTCTCGGTGGTTTGGATGCCAGCTGCTACACAGAATCCTTCGATTGGGAGCCCCTCACGGCGCATATCCTGCCATAGTGGGAGCTGGAAGGAAAACTAGCGCGGATTGATGTAGAGCGAGTTGAGCGTCAAACCGATGCCCGGAGAAATCTTCCGTTGGATTTCTGCAACCTTGGCACGAAGGGCTGCCAGGGAGTAATGTCCACCACCAGCAAGTTCAACGTGGTAACCCGCATCTAAAACAGCGGAGACGAAACCCGCCTTCACAGTAGTGGGCGTCATGCTAGCAACCATAATGAGGGGCTTGCCCAGAGACGGGAGAACGGTGTGTCGATGTGGATCTTACCATCACTAACCCAAAGAAGTCAGAAAACAAAAATATAGGCGATTAAAGAGTGCTACCTTGTTTTCACAAGTGAGGGTGCCCATTTCTTGATCAAAGACGGCTCTTTCCTCACGCCACGTACCGAGTAGAACTCGGCGTCTCCCTTGCCCTTCTCTCCAATAACAATAACTCGGACACCACGTCCATCAAGGTTGCGTGCGGTAAGTGAGCCAATGCCACTAATACCACCGGCACCAAAGTCGACAGCATGTGTTGTACCTTCGCGTAAGTCTGTAGCTTTTGGCCAGTGCAGAGCTTTGGTGAAAATCTGGTCACTGACAGAATGCGTCAACGAGCCAGTGTGTGCTCGAAGGTCAGAACCTGAATGGGAGTATGATTAAGTCAAGGGATATGAGAGCAAACTACTCCGCCCACCATTCTCGTGTGGTACACCGGAATCTCAAGCCCTTCCGCGGTCCAAAGCTCCTCACCATCAAGGTCCTGATGGATCACCTTGTCCGCAGCACCCCGGAGATAATGGCAATCGAGGCCAGTGAGAGTGTCATAGGTGCTTAAGAACTTGCTCGAAAGGACCTGCTGGTACCATGGATAGAGCTGTCGCAGGTGGCATACCCCACAGAAACCATACACGGCGGGCCTGGTCTCGAGGGGAGAACGAGTGGGGGTGGCATTGTGTTGCTGATGGAGCCGATCGAACGAGGTTGAAACTGCTCTGAACCGTGGTGATGGCTTAGGCGTCTGGGGCTCGACCTTGGTGACGAGGGATGTGCCAGTTGGTGCCGGATCGACAGGAACATCCGACGTAGTGTCCAAGGAGGGAGAGGGAAATCAAGCAAGAGAGTGAGCGAGGAGATGAGACGCGTGCACTACTGAAACGACTTGACAGAATTTTTGGTGAGGAACAAATAGACGTACACATGAAAAAAAAATTTAATTTTTGAACGAGTACTTCGCTCGCTTTTCAACTTCGTTCCTTTCGTCCTCAAAGTACCTAGGGTCAATCACTTTGCTGTCACTGATGAGTTCTCTTCATTTCACTGAGGTTCTGAACCTATTGTCTTATTGACTACATGTTCTAGGGAACTCACTTGTCGCGCTCGTAAAGGGCCATGCTCCCGTGCTATTCCAGATCGGATAGCTGCATCCTTATAGACGTCAAGAATCCCC
Source organism: Russula abietina (assembly GCA_003313715.1). NCBI lineage: Eukaryota > Fungi > Basidiomycota > Agaricomycetes > Russulales > Russulaceae > Russula > Russula abietina. The sequence goes on from QLOU01000953.1 coordinate 3,657, forward strand.
TCCCATCTGATCTCAAGGTGAGTAAGTAGGGCGTCACCTGCCTCTATGCAGAGGCATGCGATACTAAGCTTTCATACTAGAACATACAATTCTTACGAACATCGTCCCACAACTCCCGGATCACTTCACACAGCCATCCGCGCTGCCCTATGGAAGGACCCTCCGGAGCATGCCCAACTATCGAGCAGGGTGGGCCACACACCAAGGATGTTATCCACCTTGTCAACTTGTGGAATACGTGTCATCCGCTTACTGGCTGTGGTATGACTCGCCCTCTTGGATGTTGTTGGCACGGAGACCATCTCATAGATGGCGCAGTACCCAACCCCGTTTCCTGTCGCCTCCGCGCCTCGCTGACTTGCTCTCGATCCGATCCTTCTCGGTCTTGCAGAGAAACGCGTCCTCTTCGTCAATAATAACGCGACCAAGTCTCGGTGTAATTACAAGAAGAAGTTTGATGGACTGGGCATCGAGGTGCATGTTGTACGTATTTTCTCCTCAATTGGATGACACCAGGTGCTGAACTTACCCCCGTTCATTTGTTCGTGCTGCAGGACAAAGTGTTCGGATCAGCATATGCGGCTGCTGTTTACCTCTCTTCGGTTCTCAACTTTCCCATGGATAAGAGGGTGTATGTGATCGGTATGTCAGGACTCGAAGATGAGCTTCGCAGTGAGGGCATCTTCTTCATCGGTGGCACCGTGAGTCGTCATTCTCATGCGTCATCCTTCAACGCGCATCTCATTTGCCCTTGCAGGATCCTGCAGATGACACGCTCTCTGCGCCCGGCGAGATACCACCTGATCCTTCGGTTGGCGCCGTGCTGGTTGGCCTCGACACGTCCATCAACTACACGAAGCTGTCGCGTGCATTCCGCTACCTCTATTCGAACCCTGAATGTGTATTTCTTGCCACGAATGATGATTCTACGTTCCCATCGGAGAACGGTTTGCTACTCGGTGCAGGCGCCATCCTTGCGCCTCTTGTCACCGCACTGGGGCCCAATCGACCCATCACCGTGATCAGAACCTGATGATCGCCACTGAGCTTGACCTCACAGACTGGCTCGCACTCACTGAGGTTCTTCACTGGCATTGGGCACGCAAGCCACGGCGACCACCAACATCCTGAGTGTCGCGCTGTACGACCTCTTTAGTGCAGAGGGTACGTACAGCATGTCCCACCTCACAGCAGCCAGCTTCCACATTCTATGCGACTCTGACTCTTGTATATTACCTGCAGACCCCGCCAATCCACAGACTGGGCTCGTGTCCCAGAAAGTGTAGTAACTGCCTCGCATCCAGGCAATATCTTTGTTCACCACAACATTGCAAACTTTAAGTCCATCCAGACGGTGATAATGTATTTTTTGTGATCACATATGCCGTCGCACAGTCGGTGTCAAACACGGTATGCCTCCTTTCCACACACACACACACACACACATATATATATGCTGAGTTGAGCTTTGGCTGTACTCACGCTCGTCCACACTTTTCCCCAATTTGTCTAGTTCCTGTTGTTGGCCACATGAATTGCGGCAATGCTGCCACATGCCTCAGGTCATGATCGAGGGCACTCCTTCGCCCGACCCGATGACGTCTCGCGCACGCTTGCTCAAGCTCTTCACTGCACCCGTTCAGACGCTCAATCTCTAGGGTGTTCCCCATCTCAAGGCGCTGACAAAGATTACTGAGGTGCAAGTCGAGAACATTGCCTATCCGGCCCCGGTGCAGAAAGTGTGCGTCGCAGCTTTACATGAAGACGATTTTGCGGTGACTCACGAATGTCTTGAAGATGTTGCCATCACTACCCTAACGAGTTAATAGACTATGTACCTTGCACAACACCGCTAAACATGACCATTACACTTCAAGGTTACCCAGAGATGCCACTTCACCCTCTCGATCTTACGACACAATCTCAAACTGACGTGTCTTCGTCAAATTGTGTCGGCCTTATCCAAACCGATGGCGGTCTCATGGACACCTCTCCGAGTACTTCGGACATGATTCTCGGTGTCGCATTTCTGAGAAATGTCTACACCGTCATGGCATATGATGCGCTTGATGCTCACAGCGTGTTTCCGGCCAACAAGGGCTCCTCTAATTTACAACCTCAGGTAGGGCTCCTAAGCCTAACGAACACCACACGAGCAATGCAGGAATTCCGCAATGCACGCGTCCTCAATCTGCCAATGTCATTGGGAAACTCCAGCTCCCCCACGTCAGCCGCATCGTCCCATAAATTGTCTGTAGGAGTCGACGTGCTTCTTGCACTCCTCAGCATCATTGCAGCCTGCATAGCCCTCTTTGGCTTGCGGTGGTTCTACGTCAGGCGACAGTTACATAAGGGCCTTCACCGCGATGCCTCGGATCCCAAACCCACTGGCGGTATGACGACGTACTCGCTTGCTCCCAGCGCATCAATGTCAAGCATAAACTTGGCTGCAGGCATGTCCCCTTTGAGTATCGCTGGCGACAGTACCCGCACGATGGTCGGCCAGGGCAGCGCCGCCGTCAATGAATTTTATTCTCTCAGGTATGATGGCGCACTCAAGACTGTGGCAGTTTGATCTTTGGGAGAGAGGCTGCGCTAATATCTATTTCACATTGTAATTCATTAGTTTGGGCTGTATTTGGTTTAATAATAGATTTAAATTTCCCTTCTAAATGTATACCAAATGTGGAAAGCCATATAAGGACCAAAAAGCCAAAAAGTTGCTGTTAAAGAGAAAATGTACATATGTGACCATCTACATAGCACTATATAGCTGTCATAGCTGTTAGCAACCATAGCTAGATCTTTATATATGTAGAACTATATAGCACACACTGTCAACTATATAGAGCTATATAGTTGACAGTGTGTGCTATATAGTTCTACATAGTTGACAGTGTGTGCTATATAGCTCTACATAGTTGACAGTGTGTATTATATAGCTCTACATATATAAGGACCTAGCTATGGTTACTATGACTGCTATGACAACTATATAGAGCCGTATAGTTGATTCTTGTTTTGCTGATGTCACTCTCAAGTCCAATGAAGCCGAAGCTGAATTCAGACGTAATTCCGACCTATCTTTGTTATTTTATTGAAGCTTCTGATGCATTTGATATTTAGGATGACTTGATTGTGGATGAGCCTCCCAAGGCACTGGCAGCGAGAGGAAAGAAGCGATGGCAGACGTCAGACCTTCCTCGCGGCATGAATGATAATGAAGCGTGGCGCAAGATGCTAATCCTGACCGTATACTGGCATATTGGGAACCAATGAGATGTGTGGATGTATGACGACGATGTACTTGCTTCTGACCTGGAAACAATCATTGTCGCAGTGTACCCGTCGTCTCCAAGGCAACAGGTGACAGTTGATGGTCCCATCTTTCGCATTGTGAGTATTTTCTCTTTCTACAATATGTAATGGGCACTGATGATTGTTTGTAGACCATGGCAAGACTATCAGACTGGATATACAAGATCAGCATTGCGGGGCTGACTGCTGTGAACTCGTATCTGGCCGAAAGCTTTCAAACTAACGATCAGCACCAAGAACACACTGAATGGATTCTTCAAGACTTGCGGTTCCTTTGGCGGAACAACAAGGTGCGTAAAGCGTCTCTTCTCCCAAAGATAAATCAAATTAACACATTCACACAAGGGCCCGAAGCTAAAGGGTCTTTGGCTCAACGAAGTTTTTCTCAAGATGTTTGGGTCACATTACAATCAGATGGGCAGCGCTATCAAGGTAGTTGCCTTCGGCAATCCCAAACTCTTGCGTCCTGTTGGTGCTGTGGGTCTTTGTGCCACATCAGTAATGTGAAATATTATACATCATGATATCATGACTAATTGGCTTACAGGTCGAGCGAGTGTACAAGCTTTGGGCAACCAAGACCATTACTTCAGATACACTTTATTGTGGCCTACCAGGCAGCCTTGTTGAGCCCACAGAAAACATTCGCAATAAGGTTGGATTGAACAAGAGGCTGCTTTCAACCCAGTTTTGTCACGCTTCGTGTGGTCAATATCAAAAAAATTATGCCGACTCCACAGCAAAAATCAAGGATGCCCAATGGGAGGCTATTGTAGGAGCTGCGCAGCGCTTTGCCAAGGCTAGTCGGAAGCCTACAAAATCTGTTATTATTCTTGAAGATGAGGTTGATGGCACTTCGAAGGTTCATGCCCAGCGCGCAAACCTTGTCGAATTGGATAGTAATTAACATGTAAGGAGCGCGTCGTGGTTGCGCGTACACTCGCATTCGCGTGGACCTGCTGTCCACGGCGCCCCTGCCACCTCATTCCTTTCCATTATCTTATCCCTCTCCCTTTTTCTTTGGACGACCCTTCAATCTCGCAGCCTCTATCTTAGCTACAAACAGATGGCTTCGCGTCACACAAGTGGGTGTTTGGGGATATTGTTTGTAATTTTTACTAGCCAGCGTAGCCGCTCCATCACAGAACCCCCACAATATAATCTGCTTTATATATACTTGATTCCTCTTGGAAACACGCTTGCAAACATTTGATTATATTTTCATCGCTTGACTATTTTTCCATCGCTTGACCATTTTTCTATCACTTGACTATATTTACATCACTTGAATATGCTTGGGTAACTATTTAGTACTTGGGATCGCTTGATAAACTGGTTTGACTCAAGCGGCGTCAAGATTGATCCAAGTTGACTCAAAAATGTATTCAAGCGGTCTCAAGGACAAATTTTAGATAAAGCTGTCGAACACCGTCAAGCGTGCTTGACATTACTTGAAAATTTACTTGAGAGCCTTCAAGTAGCCTCAAGCATGATCAAGAATTTTTCCTGATTTGCTGATGTTACGACTCACACGATCGAGTTTTTTTTTCCGCTGGTGAATTTGACTAGCTACAATCGTTACACTTCTTTGGCAATGCTAATGATTCTTTCGAATCCTTCATGATGCGGGTCAGTGTCCCTCCCTGATTCATACCTCAAGGCTGCCAGTGAAGTAGCAACACCCAAGTTTGTGGGGAAAACACATACAGTCGAAATTGTCATAATGCATAGCGTTCGTCCTCCCCCAAAACCTATGCATTATGAGATACTAGACGGACCCATGCTTCGCATGGGTGCGGTGCTGCCACACCTAGGTGCTCTGCACGCAGGGGGGCTTGCGCATTCAGAAGCTTGGATTGCCAGCCTGGGACACAGCTAGAGCAGCCCACCAAACTGAGTGCATGAGAGCAAGTGCCCCAGCCACCAGCCACATGAGCAAGACCAAGACCATAAAGCTACCAGCGCCAGTAAAAGGTACTCAAACAGCGAGTGAGCGTGAGTGAGACCCCCAGCCACCCAGCTAGCGATCAAGCAAACCAAAAGCAGGAGTGTCCCAGAGCGAGACCCCCTACCACTGGGCTGCGAGACCAGCATGCCAAAAGCGTAAGCAAGTTCCAGAAAAGATACAGTATAGAAAGCCCCCAGGCCCAGGCCCTAGCCACCAAAGCACAAGAACTGAGTGAGACCCCAGCTACCCCTCCCAAGTGAGCCAATTGGTAACGATGAGGAGAAATTTAGATTGAAAAGGCCAAAAAACAGTGAAACTTATATAGACTTCATTGTAGCGGAAGATGAGATCGATGAGAGCTCGACAACTAAGGATTAGTTCACACTGTTGGGATGGGCTGCAGCAGATATGTCTGTGTGTCACATAAATGGGTGAACAATAAGATGTGATGAACAATAAAATGTTACATAAAAATTTCAAATCCGGGTGGAGCAGGACCAGTTATGGAGATTTATGTATTATGTGTCAGCTCATATGACTTATCAGATGTAACATTTTCTGAGGCTTGAACGAAAAAGTGATCAGATAACAGATTTATGTGTCAGCTTTATGTACGTTAGCGTGCCTTAAAGATAGCTCTGAGATTTATATGTTAGCATTTGCAATGAGCAGCTTTATATTAGAGTAGATATGCACAACTGGAATGGTCACGCCTTGTGACATTCTGTGACAATGGCTAATTAAGGAATGTAATGTGTAACACTCACACGGTGCAAACCCACGGCTATCATATGGCCATTGCATCTTTAACATCACTCAGCGCACTCAGTTATCACACTATTGGGTAGAGTATGGGTGTATGGGTAGCACTGATTAATTGGAAATGCATATGTGGTATATACAGAGTGGGCAAAGTGCCCTTGAAAGTGCCTCGTGCTTTCTGACCCAGTTGGGAAACTGTTGCAGGCCAAGGAGGCAAGAACAGGCTGGAAAGCGTGTGATAAGGAGTTGCTTAGTCTTCAGGATGGCTGATTTGTATGAGTTTTGTGGGAGTGGTGGGAAGGGAAAAAGAAAGCGAGTGAGTGACAGCAGTGTGTCAGACGCAAGGCCAGACGGGTCAGCCACATGTTGCACACCGCTCACCCAAAAATATGTTGATGACATCATCACTTTTACAGAATTTTCCTGTTACAACAGCCGCATTACAGATCACCATGCTCATCTCATAATGCATATAACTCTCCAAAGCCCCATGCAATATGCAATATGCATTATACATGCATTTTCCCTATGTCCCAACACGGTTCCCAGACAAATCCCATGCATTATGAGATTTATGCATTATAGTTGTATGCATTATGACAATTTCAACTGTACATTCCAGCTCCGCGAGTTATTTACTTCGACTCCTCTGCCGATAATGAAACCAGGTTTTGAATGGATCTTGATGACCAGATCTTCGAGAGTTCTCTTGGAATCACTATGGGAATCTCCCATTCGAGGATGGGATTCAAGGGGTGCAAATAACAAAAACACTCACCGGATATGTGAAGTAGCTGGAGGGCTTCAAACCCCGCCTATCACAACGGGCAGAAGCGAATAAGCAGAGTCGACTTATAGTCAACTAATCAGTCAATTAATGTCCAATAAATCGACAAATTATATAAAATAAATTGAGTCATTTGTAGACCTCTTCTTATGTGTCGAAAAAATATAAATAAATAGACTTGAATAATTTAATATAAGTCGTGCACTTAACAGAGCTCCAATAATTTCGCATTATATTTAAAATAAGTTGTGATAAGTGTATTAGAAATCACAACTTTAGTTTGAATACCACAAGAAATTATTAGAGCTCTGTTAAGTGCACGACTTATATTAAATTATTCAAGTCTATTTATTCATATTTTTTCGGCACATAAGAAGAGGTCTACAAATGACTCAATTTATTTTATATAATTTGTAATAACAGTCGTGTCTACTTATTTGTCGATTTATTGGACATTAATTGACTGATTAGTCGACTATAAGTTGACTCTGCTTATTCGCTCCTGCCCGTCGTGTATGCAAAATTTATATCCATTGAGAAAGCCAGAGTTTGAGCGAGTCGCTTGGCTAAGAAACTTTCGTCGAATACACGCTTCGTTCACTCTCGGACGACGCCGAATTCGCATAGGCCCCGTGGCGAGTATTCCGTTCTTTTATGGAGATCGTGGCCGTCCACAGTGCGCGTGAGTGTTTGTCTGTTACGTGATAACTGCCATGGGCGGCCACTCATGGTATGTTGCGGTGTATATTTTCAACGGCAATTCTCAGAATACTTCTCATTCTTATAGGCGGACCAGAGCTCCTCGCTCTGATACAATACACATTTGGGTTGTACTACATCTCCTCGGTTCAAGTCTCGTTTGCAGCTACAGTTTGTTGTGAACACCACGTTACACATGTCAAAAATGAGCAATAGCAACACCAGGAAACACGGACGTTAACCCACATTCAAATCCTTAACTTAAATACGGACAGTCGAGTCCCATGCAGAAACTCAACATCTCATATCTCCTTCATTGCACCATCGGCCGCAGACGCGAGTAAAGCCTTCCGAACGTCCTCCGCCGATGAACTGCTACTGAAGGCCCTCAGGACCCCAGCCACACTTTTTGGCGCGGCTTTCCGAACGGACGTGTTCTGTGAGCCTTTATTCGCCTGAATTTGCAGGTTGTATGCGGTCCTGGTAAGCTGTGCAGAAGTTTTAGGGAGTACATGAATAGGTAAGAAGGGGTTTATAAGTCAGGACCCTGCTTACCCCTTGCAAATCCAAGCGGAAGTCATCGTCATGGTAGAGCGTGCCGGGAGCTGCAGGAAAATTTTGGAGTTTGTTCGCGGGGATACCCTCTATAAATGCTTTCAACGCCTTTTTCAGACTGGGAGCCATGTTGGGTCGATGTTGGGAGTATTGTAAGCTGGTGCGTTGACTGGCTCCCTCTTATGCGCAATTGCCTTGTCACTCTTTCCTTATGGAATTGCATGCATCAGTTCCTCCGGGTCCCATGACGAGGAGTGGAGAATGTAAGAAGCGATTGGCAATACGCCATGAGAAGCCATTAGTGATATAAATATGCATGACAGAGAGAACCACCTCGCTTACCTTTCTAGGCTCGAAAGAATGCGACCATTAGTGGACGATTACACCTTACAGTATAAAGTTTGGAGTCAGGAAACTTTCCGCGCTATCAGTTCCAATATTTGGTTCAGTACTCAGAGCTACGGCCGAGGACCGAGCGTGGGTTCTCTTTTTGGGGCACTTATCTTTTCCCCTAACACGTGACCTCACAGAACAAACTCTACCACGTTCAAGTCGTATATTCCTTTCCCTTCACCTATCTCCATCATTGTTCGCCATGTCCTCCGATCTCAATCCCCCTCAGCACGGCCTTGAATGGAAATATGAACTGTTCGAAGTCACCCCTGTCTGGACTGTCGAACCCGACATGGCTGTCGTGAAGGCCATCGCCCTTCGTCACTTGCCCCTTACCTCCTCCATTTACGTAATCACATTCTTTTCCGCTGGCGCTTTCAATAAGCTCTTCTTATTACATCCCTTGAACGACGCTGGCGGCGCTCTCGAGTCTTTCGTAATGCGTGTCAGTCTCCCCGTCGACCCATACTTCAAGACGGCCAGTGAAGTAGCAACCCTCCAGTTTGTGAGGAAGAACACATCCATTCCCGTCCCCCAAATTATCGCCTTCGATTCGTCTGCCGATAACGAACTAGGCTTCGAATGGATTTTGATGACCAAACTTCCAGGCGTCCCCTTGGAGTCACTTTGGGAATCTCCAGATCTCGTGTGGGATTCGAGGGTGCAAATAACAAAAACACTCGCCGGATACCTGAAACAGCTCAGAAGCTTCAATTTTCCCCTTATAGGAAACTTGTATCCACCGAGTAGACCAGAGCTCGAGCGAGTCGCTTGGCTCAAGGACCTCTTGTCGAAATCACGCTTTGTTCCACTCTCGAATGACCCAGAATTTGCGGTAGGCCCACTGACGACTATTCCGTTTGTTTATGGGGATCGCATCCATCTACAGAATAACCGCTGCGCGTTCGAAACCTCCTCAAGTTACCTGACCTCCCTTCTCCATCTCCACATCTCCTCCACCATGAATAGGAAGGTCGCGGCCAGCACAGATGACAAGTACGACGAGGATGACATTTCCGAATTCGAAGATATGATCGCCGCCTACGAGTCTCTACTCTTCGTTCTCCCCATCTTTTTCCCTTCAGATGCCAGCGATGTTGAGACTTTCTTCCTCTTTCACGATGACATATCCACCAACAACATCCTCGTTGACCCTACCACTTTTTGCATCACGGGAATCGTAGATTGGGAATTCGTTTCCTTACAACCACTCTGGGAAGTTTCCCGGGTTCCGAAATTGCTCGAAGGACCCGAGGTCCTGGAATTCCATGGTTACACGCAGATTCCTGACACGCCGCCGCCCCCTGAGCCAGGCGCGGACGTTGTGCAGAAGGAGCAACGGGAGGCTCTCGAGCAAATGCTTCTACGACGCATTTTTTACGATGAGACAGGAAGCGATTCTAAACATCGGTCGCGCGAACGTTTGTTCGAGAACAAAATAAATCAGGTAGACATCAGGCCGACGCTTGTCAGCGATTGGGCGAACAAAGTACTGCAGGGCGAAGACCCCTTTCCCAAGGAGGGTGAAGGGTTGGATATCTCACACTTCTGGCCAGAACATTGAAGGGGAGTATAGGTAGTATGGTCAAGATTAAGTTATACCACGTTGTACTAGTTATAGAGTGCAACCGGCCAGTACATCGAAAGGCCAAAAGCCAAGCTTATGTTAGGACGCTTTGGCTACCGTGGTCCGCTGATCGCTTGGAGCGCTGTCTAACTGTTGAACGTCATGTGACGATGACGCTCACGGCGTCAACGCGTCCGAGTCAACGACTCAATGTGTCAACGTGTCGACATGAACCTTTATCAGTTTTCATAGGCCACGTCAAGCTTACTAATTACATTGAGGGGTACGAGTTCATCCAGCATCATGCAATCCAACCTTCCGACCAACTTCAAGATAGCAGCTGGCGTAAAATGTAGGTCATAAGAATGGCATTCCGTGTCGTAAGGGTGTTCAGTGGGGGAAATTAACGTTATGTAGATACTGTAAGTCGGAAAGGCTAACTAAGGGTCCGTGAAAGCGAAATATTGAAATGTCAATGGAGTAAACGCCATTCGCATGAGGCGATTCATGGTGAAAAGTCCAGAATGTTGACGATACGAATGTTTTTGGCACGGGAGCGTTCAGCGCCAACGACCTTCAAAAAAACACTAGACATGCGTGGGTTATTGATAATTACAACCATCCATCACATCACAAATACGTACAGTAATTCGCCGTATACTTGACACTTGCAGAGCTGCCGGGGGTGCACTACAAAATATTTCATGTTGATTAAAAGGGAAGTGACAAAATCGAGAGAGCGCCCACAGCAGACGGTGGTTGGCCTTTCACTGTGTCAACACGGTAGATTAGGTTTGCCAACCCACCCGATACCTTCTTTAGCTCCACCCAATCGATATTATCAGGGCCATCGGGCGAAGGAACATCTTTAACCATCTGTGCAAAAACGATCGCATTCGGGTTCTTCGTGCTAGACCTGAGGTCCCAGACGGGAACAAGGGTATTATTTTGTTTCACAAAATAGTGTTGACCTGGTACGTTGATGTCATATTTTTCTTCTATCAGCTGCACCAACTCAGGATCTAACGGGTTGGTGATAGGGGAAGCGGCCCAATCGTTGTAGGCAACATTCTGGATAGTCGAGAACTCTGGTCTGCCATAGAGGCAAGAGATTTCGAGCAGCTGAGCAACAGCACCAGCAGAGCTACAGTATCAACAACCTGTCAGTTACATCTCAAAATACATTCGGGTGGACCTCACACAAAAGCGCCGGTTGAGTTGCAAGTATAATTTTGCACGCCCACACCCAGAAAGAAAAAGTTTGGCGCGGAAGGCAGTGGATCAAGTGTCGGAGGTAGAGCCACGGCCGACGCCGGAACGATGCAATCGCCGCAGAAGGCATCACCTCTACGCGCGGGTGTAGCGACAGCAGCGGTGGCTAGGAGAAGTGGTAGGAGGGACAGAACAATCATGATGAGCTGTACTTGGGACCAGGGGAAAGATACAGGATGTTCGTGTTCGACACAGGGGACGATCCCACGTTGGAGGCTTTATACCATTTTCTTCCAGCGCTGTATATAGCTCTTGACAGCGCCCAAGTCGATGGCGCCCGGGAAAGGCGCCTCAACAAAGAGGGCAACGTGCCCAACAGAGGGCAAAAAAATTCCTATATCCTTGCAGTTTGACCCAAGTTAGCCGCATGACCGTTGGCAGGCAGGCAATACTGTGCAGTATGCCCTGTTCGCATCGCTCCTTTAGATGTACAGTAGTTCACGACTACATGCGGCGAAAGGGCGTAGCAGGAGAAAGGGGTAAATGTAGGGGTATCAGGGCCACGGGCATGTGCCAGTGTATCGGGGCGAAGGTTATGCAGTCACACTGGCGCCAGGCTGATGAGTGTTTTTAATAATCACCGAACTGAATGTCAATACGAAATCATTACAGTACCGCACCTTGTATTTTCATCTGCCCATAAACTCCTTCAACTGCACTCCGAAGCGGCCATGGTTGCGATTGCAGTGTGTCAGTGACCGGGCGAAAGTTGTAAAACTAATATGGGACTGATTTCCGAACAGTACGACCATCTCTGCTATTGAATTGTTATTTCTGAGCGCCTATCCAATAATACAATGCATGAATTGACAACTTACGCTCATCCCATCGTTCAGGGTCTGGCCGTGAGTTCGGCCATGATCGAGTTGACGACAGAGGATGTGTAAGTTATGCAGGCCGGGGCCTCTAATCACATGGAAGGCTCGCACATGTACCGATTGTACCTGTGGCAAATAATGGACCCGTTGTATTGGACAGGTTTCAGTTGGACCCCGTTTCAGACTTGACTGTCATTGCAAATTGCACGGACTGGGACGTGAGTGCAGTACTCTGGCGCTAGTGTCTACTGTGCTCACCGACTGGATCGTGAGTCCTGGACAGTATCAGTCATTTCAGTCATTTGTCTTTCCAGGAGTAAGTTACGACGATTACATGCCATCGTAAATGGTACTGAGTTGACCTCGGCCTCGTGTCGCGCGTTTGAGAACCCTTCGCCGGCGCTCCCTTCCGGCGTTTCTGCCCTCTTCCCGCCGTCTTCTGGCAGCCTCATGCTCAGTCAGCTGGACCTGTTTGAGCGCTTGTCACTCAGCCCGCTTGATGGCGTTGGGTTGGAAGAGGGAGGGAGAGTTAAGATGGCATACCGGCCTGGACAACGTCGCCTTGCCTTGACAATGCCGCACAAGCCCCGACAGCATCAGCGCTAGCCTCGACAACGGCATGATGACTGGCTTTGATAGCGACCGCGGACACGGCTGTGGTTACCTATGCCACCGCTTCATTGTGCTCTTCAATTCGGCGCCACCGGCCCGCACAATCACCGCGGCCACCGCGACCACTAGTACTGCCATAATCGCTGCTTCGGCCCCAGTATCGGGGGCCGCCATGTTCACTACCGTACTCAGTACTGCAACAACCACGACCACGACCACGACCACGACCCACCCGGAGGAGCAGCTCCGCTAATGAGGGGCGCTGATTACATTGGAGACTCCGACTGAAATTCACTGAATCGAATTACAAAAGTTATTGTCCTGTCATGTTACTGTACGTACTTTAATACATACGTACTTATTGTCGCATCACGAAGAACCTTTTGACTTACAGGATATGAGCCGGCGGCGTTGAGATAAAATGATGTTCGGCTAAGCTAGAGTAACCCTCGTTGTTCACCAGGAGAGTAGCTGGATCTCTCGCGGCATGGTCCAACAACGAGGACGAGGAGTGGGAAAGTTGAGAAGAGTCGTTTGGAGATGTTGACAAGGCAACAGCAGTTCGTGGAGCGAACGTACATCACCATCCCTGTGTAACTTACACCCTTTACCACAGATGAACCAAATGCCTCTTGCGGTAGGTATGACCTCAATTGCCGGATCTAATTTGGATTCCGGAATTATGCCGTGTGCTATAGAAAGAAGCTAATCCCGAGGATGGCAAAGGTGATAGGTTAGGTGGTTCCGGTCTAGGTTGAGGTACCTGCACGCGATCCAAGCTTTCTGCTATCGGCGAAGCCTACGCTACGCACCATAGGGTGCGCGGTTTCCACGGAGGTTTCCGACTCTGAGAACATATCGTGGAACGCATCCCGTTTGAACTTGCGCTGCACCCGTAACGAAATCCTGAGTCACGATTTCCAGCGTCACTGCCTCGACACCAATGCCAGGTTAATATCTTTCAGGCAGTACACATGATTTTCAGGCGAGCTTTACTATCGTCGTCTTCCCAATTCTCGTCCATGTGAAAGTCGCCTGGAAAAAAAATCTGAACCGGGAGTGTCTCTCTGATAAACCGAACGCCAGCTGGTAAGAATTTTTAAAAGGCAGAAACTAGTGAGGTGATAATGAAAACAGTCATTGTAGCACAGCAGCAGTGACGCATCGGACGGATAATGCGACGTCATCGTTGGCTGTGTCTCACAACTCTTCAATGAGGCTCAACGACTCGGGGGAATTCAAGAGCGGCAAGAGCTCTAGACAGTAGTATTTCCGGGCTGCACAGGGAGCAAGTACATCGCGGATTGCTCCGAGGATGTAATAGAGCTCCTTGTCAGTGAGCCTGAGACAAACTCGAGCCCTTCGCTGCTGGATAAATTCCGAAAAGCCCGCTCGTGATCGCCCACCGAGATAGCTGGACTATGCTCACGGAAGTTGCTGTCAAAGGCAGTCAGACCAAGAAGAGCCGTCCCGAGGAGTGTGTGGGTTGAACTTACGTAGGGCCTCGGACTCGCTCAAACCTGGATCCCAGCCACAAATCTAGTTTGTGATCCTCATCAATGACAGCCCTTTGCAGGGAACTCTATCTCATTGTCAATGGGACGGAATGCGCTGAAAAGGGCTGCTCTACATATACCCGGCGAGCGTGGAGATCATGCCCTGAGTGTGAGGTCCTCAGAATGACCTTTTCTTGTTGATATGTAGGAGATGCCTCAGCGACAGTTTCGAGTACGCGCAGGCTATTGCGAAAAAAAACGTCATTGTGATGGACAATTAAGAAGACAGAAAGTTGACGAGGGCGTCTGATATGGGCAGTCATGAGATCAAAGCGGCGCCACAGTCACGATGACGTACCAAAGATAACAAAACCCTACGATGGCAACGGTCATATGGGTCGTTGATATAGCCGCGGAATGCAAATACAACCAGTACGGAAAAGAAGGAGGACAGAGATAGGAAGGAATATTTTGAGACGTGGAACCTGTCCGCGGTTGGGTAATTCGGTTGCCATTGTTGCGTTGCAACATGCCCATTACACACGTGAAGACTCAACACGAGGTTGACAAACGGTCGCAAACGAGACCAAGTTTACGAACAGGTAGAACAGGGTGAAAGGATCTTAGGCATTGATTGATGGACTTGCGTTGCTTGTGGTAGCGGTTGAGGATCCAGAAAGCTGTTGGGATATCTGCGGTAGGGCGAAGGACGGATTGGGTGATGGCATTATGGTCTAGCTGTAGACTTTGATAGCTTATGGACCGTACTGTATGAGAAAAAACCGGTCTGAAAGCAAGGAGCATGTAAGTAAGCAGCCAACCTGATAATTGAATAGCTAGCGTACGAAACCGAGGATTCCCTCAGCACCTTCCTTCCAATTCTCTGCATTTTCCGCATCGAGCTTCTGTGCTCGGAAAATATACGTCAAGAAGACGGCGCCTGAGGCCTGAGGAGTCGCTGCATGTCGTTTTCTCGGGAACGGCAGGTGGAAAGCCTGGATACTCTCGGGGAGCGTGTGACAGCGTCCTCGCGTGCAACAAAGCGGGATTTAAAACCAAGGCCGAATCATCTTCAACCCATCTTTCCCCACTCTCGCCTTGTGAATCTCTGCCCATTAGCATAACATGAAGGAGGTGCAGCATGTGCGCGAATGGACTGGGCGTATACACCGCCACCGAGTGCAACACCCAGAGCTGAGGTCATGCTTCAGCGCTCCACCATGCACACGAAGCCCTCACTTTTTCTGGAACCAAAGCACGACTTTGGCTCTGGGTACGGCATTCTCACCGTCCCCTGGGCAGAAGTCGTTCTTTTGCTTCAGAGAGGACCATGGGTTTTACCAATTCTTTTTCGCTAGTGCCGAACTGATTTCTTCGCATCGCACATTCAGCCATCCCCAGATAAATTGCACCCGACACTGTCATTGACTTGAAACATAAACAAGTTAGATGGCCTCATTAATTGCCTACAGGACCTTGCATTTTCTCCCCCTACAGATTACCGATCTCAGCCGTTGAACAAAGTGGCGGCGTTGCGGGAAACGTTCAGGAAGTAACAAGAGCGCTCGATAGAGTTCTGCAACTGAGCGAAGATTATGCCAACAAACATCTGACGCCGAGATTCGACAACAGAGTACACTTTGGGGCGATCTGGAAAAGCGCTTGGAACCCGCTAAGAAGTTACACGGAGATGTCGTTGATCTCCAAATGTTGTACGAGTCCGGACCAGCTGCTTCTATGAATGATCCTCGTGTGACAGGCAAGGTAGCCTGAGTCCCCCGTTCTCTGCAGAGGCTCCAAGGCAAATTACTGACCCCTTCGATCTTCAGGTATTTCGCGGCCGCTTCCGCAGGACAACGCCCTGTTCTAAGATTTCGTGATGGCTGAGACTCAGCGATTTTAAAGGAATTGAACAAATTTTGGAGAGAGATATGCCAAGTCGTTGAAGCTTTTCAGAGGCGTCGTGTTGACCCGAAGGGCCGGGATTCTGAACGCTGGAATAGCTTTCGTTCGAGTCTTGAACAGACTATTGAGTTCTGGAAGGTGTGCCTTTTTGCCTCTACTACTATGCATTCCAGTAATCCGTCTATTGGTGTTTGCTTAGATTGACCATGTGCAGGGATTTTGACCTTAGGGTGATTGCCTCCTTATCATCCACAAGCGGTTCTTTCAGAGATGTGCTGGAGCGCATATCCTCGAGCGCCTTGTCACGATATTCGCTGTTGAGCCAGCCTTCCATCCGGCGAGTCTACTGTATGTCACATTTGTAGCACACAATGACTTGTGCCTTTCTTTCCTACAGCACTGCCAACTACGTTGCGGCAAAAAGGTGTTCACCTGGTGTCTTTCTTTAGATGCTTCGCCTATACCCTCTCGCGTGGGTGCGCCTCTTGACCTGCGGACCTGTGGGAGCGGACTGCGAGCGTTCGGCCTTGGAAACTCTGACGAGCGAGCCGAAGCATCGCCATCGTTCCTCACTG
>QLOU01000961.1:0-21144 GCA_003313715.1 Russula abietina
GCTCTGCGAGTGTGATGTCTACTCGCGGAAGGCCCATCCTGAGATCAAGGGTCGTCGCCTACACATTTCAAGGCGCAATTTTTCCGCAGATCGCCCTGCTCCGCCATCGGTGGTTCTACCGAGTGGGTGGTCCCCTGTAGATGTGGCTGTCCATGCAAGGGCTCGCACGAAGCGCACTGCTCTTCCCCCTGTTGACCCTACAGATTCGGACCCGTCTTGGGTGTTGTCACATATTGTGAAGCAAGCATCAGGTTCAAATGGAAAAATGCTTTACCTTGTTCGTTATGAAGGGTATGGCCCAGAGGATGACCTTTGGCTGTGTGAAGCAGACCTTATGGATGCTCCTGAGCTACTTGACCAGTGGCAAACTTTTGTTAAAAGTATTGACAAAAGTGTTGCTGCTTGTCGAGTAGCATAATGTTGTCTTGTTAAGTATACAGTATACTTGTTTATTATTACTAGCAGTAGCCTTTGCTCTGTCTGGTCTGTGTTATATTTTATGCTCTTATTTCATGTCTAAGTCTCTAGCCACTTGTGTACCTTAGTTATTATTTGATTTGTATTATATACAGTGGGCTTAAAAAGTGTTGCAATGTTTGGGGTTTTTGGATTGGAGGTGGTGTGGCACCTGAGGGTGTGAGAATTGTGTTTAATACTGGTGGGATAGAGTGAAGTACTCCCTCTTGGCTTTCTAACAGTCTTTAAATCATGTGATTTGGATCAATAGTTGTGAAGATATACTATTATGTGTTGTGGGTTTCAAAATACTAGAGAGTTTCAAAATGCAGTTTATTAAGAGATTGCAACAGCAAATTAACTGACCTTTGCTTCATTATAATATCTATATACTATCTCAAAATATATCATGAAAGAGATGAGGAATTAATATTGTGCTTGCTTTCCGATCTTGCTGATATTACTGGGGAAAACTCAAAAATTGATTTAAATGGTCCTGGATTTAAGTATCTCTACATACAAAACTCTGAAAATTTCAACATATCATCTACACATATTATACAACACTGGTATGAAATTATTGGGCATGCAGAACAGCAAAAGGGAAGATATGAATGAAAGAGTGCATTTATATGACAATGTATGATCAACAGCCATCAGATTTCAAAGTCCACCACTTAGCAGTCTTAGCTAATGCACTGCAGGCATTTTGTTTAGTTGTATTTTGAATACAAAAGTGAATGTGTGCCGGAGTGGCAGATACAGCCACCTGTATGAGTCAGCGTGACAATTTGTGACAGAAGTTTGAAACTCTCAATTTTTGGGACCTGCACAACTGGCTTCCTTCCAACACCACAGTATTCCATTCATGCCCATGCAATACTACAGGAGAATACTTCATATATTATTATATCAACTCTAAAAGTTTATTTGTCAAAAGATGTTGCTAAAAGATATTGTCAATCTCTTGCTATTTGCGATTTGGTAAAACTTTTAAAACTCCCCACACATGACAATAACCATTTTAAACTCAAGTTACTATTGCAATAGTTTTTGAGCTTATAATATAAAGATAATATTTGAGTAAAATAAAGGGATTTTTGGCTTTCTCTAGCCATAAAAGCAATAATATATATTTAAACATTATTTCTGAGCTTGTAACAATTCACACACTTCTTTATTTCCAACTACTATTACTGTAAATTTCCTTTTCATTGTACAAAAGAATATTATTTTTTCTATGCTTATTGCTAGCCACTTTCCTATATCAATTACTGATATTTATATCTCTACTATTTCTATACTTTACTTCAAAAGTATTTTAAATATTAGAAACTTGCTAACAGTTATTTATTTTAATTTTTTCCTAGTAATAATGAATATACTACTAATTATTTTCTTATTTAAAAGACAGAAAATGCAATTTAGGTTACTAAAATACTTGGAAATATTATTAACTAACTCTTTTTTACTGTACAGTTTACCTTGACCTAAAAAAACTAGTGTAAGGTTTGTAATGAAAATTAAATGCCCTTTATTCTAAGTTAGTGTTGTTATAAATTTGATTTAAAGTCTTATATCTTGACAAATAAAATAGACAAAAATATGAAAATATTTGTAGAGATAGATATAACTAAAATATAAGGGGTCCTCTGCCAACTCTAAATAATAAAATCAGTTATTCTTGAGATATAAGACTTTAAATCAAGTTTATAACAATACTAACTTAGAATAGAAGGCATTTAATCTTTGTTACAGACCTTATACTAGTTTTTTTAGGTTAAAATAAACTGTACAGTAAAAAAAGGTTAGTTAATAATATTTCCAAGTATTTTAGTAATTTGAATTGCATTTTCTATCTTTTAAATAAGAAAATAATTAGTAGTATATCTATTATTACTAGGAAAAAGTTGAAATAAATGACTGTTAGCAAGTTTCTAATGCTTAAAATACTTTTGAAGTGAGGTATAGAAATAGTAGAGATATAAATATCAGTGATTGATATAGCAAAGTGGCTAGCAATAAGCATAGAGAGAATAATATTTTTCTATGCAATAAAAAAGTTATTTATATTGATAGTAGTTGAAAATAAAGAAGTGTGTAAATTGTTACAAGCTCAGGAATGATGTTTAAACATGTATCATTGCTTTTATAGCTAGAGAAAGCTAGAAATTCCTTTATTTCACTTGAATATTATTTTTATATTGTAAGTTCAAAAATTATTGTGATGGTAACTCAAGTTTAAAATGGTTATTATATTTTTACAAGTACTAATCCAAATTACATAATTTAAAAACTGTTAGAAAGCCAAGAAGGAGTACTTCACTCTATTTCACTAGCACTAAGCACAATTCTCATGTTATTAAATGCTACACTGCCTCCAATCCAAAAATTCCAAACATCGCAATGTTTTTCAAGCCCACTATATGTAGTATGCTCTATGAGGCATTCAGATGTTGGCCAAATTTGAATTTTTTATATAAGACTGGTTTGACTGCTAAGTGACTTGAATTGACTGTAACATGGGCACTCAATTCTATAGACTTCAATAACTGCTTTGAGAAGCCTTCTAGAAGATGCAACAAGCATTAATGCATTTATAATGTTCTATATGTGTAGGAACTTGCTATAGAGTTACTGTGAAATAGAGGTCAATACACAAAAACCCCTCTACTTGCTGCTAGACTCCAGTGCTGCCTAGTATGGTCCAGTGGGATCCTCTGACAATGGTCCTGGCCTTAGTGAGCTTTTCTGATGGCTCCTAAGCGACACCGAAGCTTTTTACTGCTGGACACTGCACAACGAGGGAGAAATGAAAGAGATGAGTGGAAAATAAATGGGGAGCGTTTGGAACTTTTGCTAACTAAGTGGTGAGGCTCTCCAATGCAAGGGGGGACCTTTTAAAGAAAGCTCCGAACAGAGGGAAAGGAAGGAAAAGGGGAAATCATTCGCAAGTTGTCTGATTTTATATCTATACAAAAGTGCTCTTAAATATCTTTTATATAAGTTCTAGTGCTTCAGCACCTCTCCGGCACTCTAGTGCTGCTTAGTAGCAATCCTGACCATATTCTAATGCCACTCTAATGCCACTCTGACACTGCCTTGACTTTATCTTTGCTAGAAAACACCCTATCCACCGATATGACCTTTGTAGTGTATCTTTTGCGTGTGGCCAATGCTGGGCCTGTTCCTTCTGTAATTTGGGAAGTTAGTCTGGTCACTAGGGACCACTGGATTGGCCTGATGCTGCCACACTTCACCATTTTAGGGTAGGCTTGAGTTGTACTTTAGTGATGAGATTAGTGTTGCCATGGCTCGGCTTGGCTCAGCTCATGATCTAGCCATGGCTACAGTCCAAAGCGGGAATTTCCGGCATCTGAGGCAACCCAAAATTGTAGTTGTAACTCCTCTCTCAAAACACCTCCAAATTGTATGAAAACTAGTATATAGTGACCGCATTGTAATCTAGATAATGGTGGATATATTAGATTTTTTAAAAGTATTAAGTGCCTGTTATTTCGACCCCAAATTGAAACAAATTTCAAATTAACTACTTTCCCATGCAAAGAAACTCTGTGCGGGCTCAGGATAAGCATAAAATGGTTGGTAATGATGGCCTGACACAAAAAAATGGCATTTATTGAGCATTAAAGGGTACGCGTGCAAATGAGGCAGGTAAAGTATATGCGGTATGAGCTACTTTCTTATTTGTGCCACCGGTTATCTAAGCAATTACCCCACATGCACATACGTGCAGATTACGCTCGTCCACTGCTCGTCCACCACACAATGTGTTAAGTTTGTACAGTAGAAACCATTTCCGGCATTGTACGCATCAAATCAATAATGTCACCTGGAAGGCCTATTTTTCTATGAGACTTATACTTCTTGTTTGCAACTGCTGCTTGCTAAGCGTTGAGACCCTTCTTGTATGCATCAATATATCTCCAAGTCTTTTGAAAGAACTTCCTGATCGTAATGAGCTCGCATGCATCGAGGCATTGCGGCATGAGGGCTCTTGCGGTTGCAAATCGTCCATCGGCTAGATTGCGATAACCTGGAAGCCGAGGTAAAATGATTATCACGTGTGCGAGAGAGATGTACATACAATATTTTCCGTAGCCCCAAAGCATCTCAATCGGGTTCAATTCACAATGAAAGCGTGGCAGGAATAAGCACACATGCCCTGCATCTTCAATAATTGACTGAATTAGCAGTTTCTCTGACCTAAAATCGTCTTGCAACATGAGAACCTGGTGCATGCAGCACCATTGATCTTCTGGAGTAGACGAAATCTCTGAGTTTGCGACAGCCAGGTCTTCTGCAGTCGCAGCATCATTCTCCCCTGTTGCCTCAGCAAACGCGACACGCCGCTCTGCATCTTTGCATGCTTGTGATTTTGCGCATGACGCGCATTTCCCAACCACCTTTGTGCTGCGCTCCCGACACACTGTCATGTATTTGTCCCAAACCAACTTCCGTTCCTGCAGGATAGCCTTGATCCCTTTTGGCCGTCCCTGGAGCTTTGAATTTGGGTGATTATTAGGGAAATTCATGTGTTGGATCTGGCCACATGTGTCTTCTTCACCAGGTGCTGGGTCCGGATTGTTGAGTGGTATTATAGTGTCGCGTAGCTTCCTTTGCTTCCCTCCTGGGTTAATATTCATGTTGTTAATATTGAGTGCATCCTCAGCAAAGCCTTCGTGCGCAGAGGACCGATCGAATGTGAAGATCGCAGTGCAATTGGGATGTGTGTGGTCGAAAACTTTAATTGTGATCTTGATCTGCTCGGTCAGCTGGGGGAGATCCCACCACACATCGAAGCCTTTTCCAGGGTAGGTAATCTTTCTTGCTTCAAACGCGGGGAGACACTGCTCATCTGGTAGTTTGTGTTGATTAGCGATCTGGTCATCCGATAACTTTAAACGGCCAATTGTCTCTGATATGAAATCTGATACATGGACCACCCATCCATGGCCCTTCTTCCGTATTGGTTGCTGGTCCTGAGCAAGCCACGATCGCTGGCGATATTCGTTGGTGTGAAAGATGGACTCATCTTGCACGACCAAAACGTGTTCTTTTTCTCCGGGATTGAGCATAGGTGGAAGGCGATCGAGTGTCCCTTCAGCGTAAGTTGCCATCAAGCTTGATCGATAATATTACATTGCATCAAGTCATGAACGTGTGAAAGTGTGTGAGTGCGACCTACCAATCATATCCATCTAATTCCTTAAGGAACTCTTTCCTCTCCTTGATCACATCTGGCTGCTCATGTCCATCGATATATATTCCGCGTTTGGCCTCTTTGCACTGATACCCGAGTCTGAACTTAAGCCAGCGCTGGGCAGTTGATTCAACGATTGTGCCCTGTATCCCAAGTGCAGGAAGTATGACATTGTTCACGTGTTGGCACAACATTCGAGGCGTGATAGTGCCCAGATCCTGAGTGGCAAGGTAAACGTGGACGTCGTGCATGACTGATTCATTGTCGAGGAGGGAGTGATGGCCTTCCCTTGCGTGCTCTTTACGAGGAGGGAGGCGGTGATGTTTCAAGAGGTGCAATTTGTTACTTCGAATTTGATGAGCAAAATAAGGGCCTTTGCCCATACAACGCGCGATCGCTATGCTTGCCTTGAGGCACGGCTGCTTGCATGCCTTGGATGTTTTATAGTGTGCACGAAGTTTAATGTACTCAGACACGGCGATGAGAAGGGAGAGTTCCTTGATCGCGTGATTTGAGTTGTGCTTCCTGACGTCCTTAAGGCAAGTCTGTATGATCTTCATAATGTCTACAGGCCTGGGCTCGTTGTCTTCCTCTGGTAGAAATAATTCTCGTGCGGCCTCGATGGCAGGCGTGTCCAATGGAAGCGAGGGTTGTTCAGAGTCCATTGTTACGTCCGGAGCCGTTTTCTGTGCGTTATCAGAGATCGCTGAGATAACCTGAAATGGAATGAATATATCAGTCCGGCAATCGGCACTCGCGATCACGCGATGTAATACCTTACCTGAAATTCGTCCTCAAAAGCACCCGTATCTGCATTCAAGTCCAATGCATCGTGCGACATCACACTCCTCTCCAATTGCTCAAAACAGAATGCTGCCAGTTCTGCGATAATTTGGTCTATTTCATCATTAATTGATGAAGTGACTGGTTCCGGGGTGACTCGGAGATCCACTGCCGGTGGTGCCGGGGCCACATCAAAATCTTCCACTTGGCTGTTTGCAGTCGGATCTGGTGCAGATCGCGGTAGCACTTCGACAATATCTGGATCGATATCCTCGATATCCTCAAGATCCATTACTGAGCTTTCTGAGTCAAGTGGTGAGGGGCTGCGCTGTCGCTTACATCGATAATGAGATACCCTGCTGCACTTATCTGGTTCGTTAGAACCTACCTTTCCCTTTCTTTGTACAAATCCATCAAGCATCATGCATCCTTCGGTCGCTTTCTTCCATGCTACATTTCTTCGCCAAGCAGTGGTTCTGGAGTCTTTTGTGTACACTGCTAATCGCTTTGACACCTTCCGGTGCTTCTCTCGGTGGTCTTCATTCAGTTGCAGGTGAGGAGGGAGAAATACCAAGTAAAGGCGCTGCAAACCCTCCATTGGTGCTGCATCTCGGCCATCTCTCCCTCTTTCATCGCTACTGTCTGTGTCTATGGTCGAAGAAGCGTCAGTATGGTCGTCTGATAGAAAATACACTGATCCCTCTGGGCTTGGAGTGTTAACTCGCTTTGCAAAGCCAGAGTGACCTTGGCGTCGCTTCTTTTTTGCGACTCTTGACCTTCAGTTCCAAACGGGCATGGTTTAGATGTATCAGGGGGATGGAAGCGTAGAAGGGCACGCAAAATTTGAGTGTTTTTATTGCAACATGACACGCGCGAGTTTAGTACATGCAAATATATAATATTTTCACCAGGTAGTGTCTAACGGCGATCAAGGATATGCCTGTTGTTTCCCCATACAGAATAGCGCAGTCAAATGAGGGGGATCTACATTACCGGTCAAGGAAATGCACACAGGATTGGTATAGTGAGCGGCAATTAGCCTGAACGCGTGGTATTTGCAAGGCGAGTCGGTACTGACACGAGGCATGGATTGACCGACTACACTACAAACGCACATTCACAAGATTGTCACAAAAGAGCACACCGATTACACTGATACATACATGCTACAATGCTTATATTCAAGTGGCTTTCCATCTCACTTTTAAGTCGATCAATCATGTTGCACGCGGTGCACACTGCTTAGCGTTAATCACGGCTATGGGCGCCAATCAGCTCCAATGCGTTCCTGACATAATATATACCTCGCGGTGCTCGTGTATTTGTTTCAGGGACCAAATCAGACACACAAATTATTTCATTTCTGTATATTTAACCTCACCATGCCCCTTTTAACTGGACGCTTATCTACAAAAATCGGATTTTAAATTGAAACAAGCACCCAAAACCTGAAAATTGCAGAATTAGCATATTTTACCCTCTTTCCTGCCTAGATTTCAGTCGCTTAGCCGGTGGCTCAATATTTAGGCGCCAGTTCACGTGTTGTGGATTAGCGCTTTGGACTGTAGTAGTGAGTCAGGCACTTCATTCACAACCTACCACCATGTTGAAACAGACGCTCTAGTATTGTATACTAGTTGCCGACGTTACATTACTATATACATACTACTGAGATGGAATGCGCTTACTGTTGAAACAGACGCACTAGTGCTGTACACTAGTTGCCGATGTCACATTACTGTGAGCATACTGTTCAGATAGAACACGTTCATAAGGTGTACTGCCTCCCGGACTTGTACATAGTTGCCGAGAGCTGTTACAGTGCTCCAACATATCTTATTGTTAGAACTTAGTTCTAGTCGCTCCTTATGAGCTTCCGAGATGTTCCGAGGTGTTCGGGCAGCTTCCTATTAGCTGCCCATAGCTGCCCATAGCTGCCTATGGCCTGCCTGTAGCTGCCTGTAGCTGCCTACAGCTGCCTAGCGACGCTTAGCATACATGCGCCTCGGCAGCTCACCATGTGTTGATTGCCGACATGTTGACCGGCAGCGTCTATTATTATGTGTACAATAATAGTCTGTTTAGCTGCCTATTATATCCCTACTAAGCTTCCTTACTTACCAGTAGCTTTATTGTCTTTCGCTTATTGGTCTATTAGCTGTATTAGCTACCGACGATCATTGCTGATTAAGCGCACTCGTTACATGTATAAGTACTGTATCTTGTACGCCTTGGCACCCCAGTTCTTACTAACTGGTCTGTGCTTAGGCAAGTATCTACCTATCTAATACAGAGTTCTTACTGACTGGTCTGTGCTTAGCTGCCGACCAGTTGTTGTCACCCAGCTGCCGACACACTCTTTTGCCCTTGCTGCTTCAACACACCAAACACATCTCCAGGAGCTCCCACAACTACTGCTGTATCACTTTTGCCAACATCCACATCCTTGGATTGTATGCAAACAACAGAGCCTCTTTGCAGGTACTTTCTCTGTTATTACCCCCCATTAGTCATAGTGCATTACTGATGTGTTATGATCAGTCTTGCCAAAAATATCGAGCACTCAGCAAATGTATCCCACTTTTTTGTATCTCCTCTTCCCTTGCCCATTCATTCTCAACATTCTCTTCACTGTGCACTTTTCCCTCACACCCGTAGAGTTTTCCCAAACATTCCCCTCTATCGACGAGCTCAATGGAAATTAAAAGTCAATGTTCCCACAGACAGCTTGAGCAGCCAAGCCTCTTAGTGATCCCCTAGTACCTATAAGGCAGTAGACAGCTCCTTGACGTCACTTGCACCCCTTCCTAACAATATTCCGCACCTGCTGAATTCCTAGACAGATCTTGACAGATTTGCGATCATGGCACCAAGCATGCTTACCTCTAGCCTTGGTGGCTGGGTGGCTTCCCTCAAGCAGCTGCAGGCTTTGCAGTTGGATCTCACTGGTTGCACAGGAAAGGTGGTCAATAACTTTTTCAGACACATTGGGGCCTTGAGTTCTGGCATGAACTTCCCCAGCTCCATCTGATCATATGTGATATGCTCTGTGAGGTGTTCAGGCGTTAGCCGATTTGTGTTTGATTGTACAAGACTGGTTGCTTGTTGAGCAACTTGGTTTGACCGTAACACAGGCACTCAATTCTATAGACTTCAATTACTGCTTTGAGAAGCCTTCTAGAAGACGCAACAAGCGTGTTCTTAGTTTCTTGTTAAGTACTGCTTATTACTAAGTGTGGGAAAGATTGTGATTTGTTTGAAAGGTATAGAAGTGGTTTGAGAGCGTTTGAGTGGACAGGTAGATGTTTAAGAAGCACAGAATAAAATTCAAGAGAAGCTTAGGGCTTCTTCGGTTGTAATTACAGGTCTATTTATACTCGAAATGAACGAAATCCATCAGGCAAAGCCAAATAGGGCCAAAAACACGATATTGTGGACACCTCTACTCACTCC
Organism: Russula abietina; assembly: GCA_003313715.1. Taxonomy (NCBI): domain Eukaryota; kingdom Fungi; phylum Basidiomycota; class Agaricomycetes; order Russulales; family Russulaceae; genus Russula; species Russula abietina. The sequence continues at coordinate 9,917 of QLOU01000961.1, forward strand.
TTTTCGTGTTTTGGACATATTTGCACCATCATCAGGAAAAACCTCTTTTCCTAATTCAACTCTCATTAGAGCCTGTAGATCTGACATCCATACTGTTTGCTAAAGCTCCTAATGACGGATAATAGGCTCTATTGCTAGAAAATGTAGATATATTAGATACATGGGTAATACTAAGACATGATGAGAAGTACTGGAAACTAATGAGTGCCTTGCAATTTCCTGCACAATGAAGACATCATGCGAGTGCAGCAGTAATCTCTCGGGACGATACTCGACAACATTGATTGGTGTGAGACAATTGCAGTGGGACAGGGACAGGGGCACATAGAGCATCTTGTTTCGTCAGTTGGATGCGTGAGGGCCAGATTGTGAGAGTTGCTTTGAGCTGCTCAGGAGGAGTGTGTCAGCATCCTGGATGCGGTAGAAGAGACGATTGGTACGAACCACTCGACACGGAGGGCGTATTCTAGCATTTTTATGCAGCGCATGAAATCAACTTTGATATTCTCGAAGGAGCGGCGCTCTCCCTTCAGAAGAGCTATGTGAGCCTGAAGGAATGTTAACAAATGAAAAGGTAGGATGAGGCAGTGTCAGGCGACGCACCCACATTTCAGCACGCTTGATCTCCCATTCGTTGCGGTCACGTTCATACTTGTGCCATTCTGATTGAAGAAAATGAAGCACGTTGGAGAGGGTGAAGTCTTGGTGGGACAGGGGAACGTAGGGTGTCTTGTTTTGTGAGTCCGCAATGCGAATATGAAATACCAAGGTCTGCACATTCAACAGGGACACAGGCCATTGTGTCCTTTCACGTGTCCAGAGCCCCATCGAAAATAACTGTTATCGTCCCAGGCCTGCAGGTCTTTGTGTGCTCGGCACAGTACTGGGGCTAAGTGATGTAGGTGTGATTCAACATTAACGCACAAAGACGAGGGATGAGGGAATATAAGACTCTCGCCTTGCTCAACCAGACTTGTTCAGATGGGGAGATTGTTGTCTGTGTGAAACTGCTTCTGCCTTCCGGGTCTGATGATGAAAGACTCTTGCCAGTCTCCTGTCCGGTGTGAAAATGAGCGACGATCAGACGAACTCGGACCGCATGGGTGCCCAGTTTGTGTGGGAGATGTGCGGTGGGATTGAGAGTGGCAGAGTGCAATGGTGAGAGAATGAGAGCAAGGGGCACAATGCAGAACCACCATCTCTTGAGTCGGACGGCTCATCACCCATAACCTAAAAGTATTTCCCGGGATGGCGTCGACAATGAAAGGGAGCAGTTCCAGTGTGGCAATAATCATAGCATAATAGTAGGCGAGAATTACTACCTTGGATTTGACTTGTAGATGATTCAACTTGTAGATAGGTTTCACAGCCATGGGAATGTGATCACATGACTAAGTCCACTTTCAACGTCCAATCCAACCACAAGTGTGATTATTCTCCACCTCCACCGGCCTCACATGGCAAGCTTCAGCTTCGAAGTGCTCCTGGATATGGCAGTGTCCATAGGTGTATGTTGTTGTGATGCTCACTTGAACAGGAAATAAGGATAACTACCCTATCAAATTGTATAACAACATTTTCGCCAAAGGAAGACAGAGCCTGTGAGACTGGTGGCCACCAAAACTCTGCCACATCTACCTCTGCAATGGTCCCATTTGTGCCTAACGCACATGCATGTGCCCTTTTTGCTCCTCTTCTTGCTGCTTACTAACAGGGACTACTTGGGATAGACAACGGCAAACTCACACCTCACTTTGGAATTCTGTCCTTAGCCAAGTCGATTGTGTGCAGGAGATAGAATTTCGGGGTGGGCTCTCCCACAAAGGCCTTGAAGACAAACATGATGACAGCACCAAATCCCAATTTGCTCATGTAGCAGAACCAAAGGAAACAAAGTCCGCTACACCACCTCCGTGCAATCTCATGGGCGATCGATGACTTCCCTGAAGAAACCTTCTTTCTCAGGGCCGTTACGACCTTTGGAATCCCCTTTCACTAACAGGAAGTGTGTTGCCCAATCTCCAAAATCAAGATCGTGGATCAGCTTGGGAATGACTTAGACCCTGCGTGGTGGTGGGAATTTGAATGCAGGCTCTCCACCATTGGTGACTGGAGACGAGATACTTACTATGCCACTGTCACTCATCCAAGCAGTCAGTTATCCTGCCGCCTGTAAAGCCGAGCTCCTCTGCGGCAGCCACCTCCATGCTTGCAGCCACCACCTGTAGTGGCACTTAATGCCCTGGATGGGAACAATCACTAGCCAATTGTACAACAACAACAACTGTGACTATGATGACAACAATGACAACAACAACGACCAACAGTCATGGTCCGCTCAGAGACCACGCTTCATTTGATGGCCTAGATCAACTTTGATGCTGCTTAGGTGACCTCGAATAGCATATTCCTTACCGAGTTTGATGTCCTCTAATTACATTGTGTATATCCTACTCTGAATAGAATATAATTGATTTAAATGACATAGTAATGTGTAATGCAGTGTTCGAGCACAATTCAAGCAAGCACTGAGCATAATTAATAAGCTCAAATGGCTGCTAATAACGGCTAGGGGTGTGCTAATGATGGCTAGAGGTGTGCTAATGACGGCTAGAGGTGTGCTAATGACAGCTAGAAGTGTGCTAATGATGGCTAGAAGTGCTCCTATAGGCTGATTAGTAAAGGGAGTTGGGGGAACCAATATAATCGGCCTAATGACCTACCATTGCTACTTGGCAAAACTGAGACCAAATGAATCATACTTTGTCTAACCTGAGCAAAGTTAGTAAAGGAGGTTTTCCCTGATGATAGAGCCCAGGTTTCCTTCTGTAGGGAGTGGAATGTCATACAAAACAGTTCGGAAGCATATAGTATCCAAAACTAGACCTATTGAGATGGTTTGTACTTCGAACCTGGAATTGCTATCTTTGGTAAGGCCTAGTATTGGTGCAAGTCATAATAAAAACTCCCAGACATGTATAGTATATCAGCAAATGTTCAAGTGCCTTGATTCTCCTTAATTTACTTAATTTAAGCATTTTAAGCAAATTCAAGACTAAAATTTGTCTCTTGAACCAGTCTTGATTCAAGAGCATATGTCTTGAACCAGGACCAGGTCTCTTAATTTTTAGCTTGATTTTAGCTTAATTTCCACTTATTTTGGGTGATATTGCTGCGATCTATTTCTTCAAGCACTTCTCAAAACATTAACTTAAAAATATTTATTGTCAAAGCCATTTTCAAGACATTTTCAAGACCAAAAAACCAAACAATTATTTTTTATTATTTAAGACATTCTCAAGATACAGTAAATGTCAAGACGTTTCAAGACCAATCTAATACAACTCAATAAGACATATACAAACAAAGCTAGTCAAGTAACGAAAGCAAGGCTTTCAGCACACAAAGCAATTGTAAAAAGGAAACAGGAAAATGGTATAATGGGGGATGAATTGCACACACGCATGTGAATGGGGATAACCCATGCCACATGTATAGACAATGTTGGAAAGCACGAGTTGTATTTGGTCTTGATCTAGTGGATCGACACGCGCTGCACATCAACACACGCTGCACATTGACGTGCGCTGCACATTGACGCACGCTGCACATCAAGGCTGTTGTAACCCTAGCTTTACAATTAGCGTTAACAAGTTTAATCCACTGACATACATACCAATCACTCAGAGTCGGAAATATCACCCTCAACGATCTTGCAACGCGAATCGAACAAAGGTCCAATAGTGGCAGCCGAAGAAGTCTCAACATAACTTCCATTCGAGGAGCCATTCTGTGCAGCGTATTGTGTCGCCTTGTCAATAAGCGGCTGCATAATCGCTATGCTGTCGAAACCCTTATCAAGGGCACCGATAATCCAACCCTTTGTAGCCTTGCGCCAAAGGTCAGCCTTGAATTCATTGATTTTGCCAAAACTATTGTTGTCCGGTTTTGTCACGCAACTCGTGTTATCGCCTGTGTTTGCTTCCTTGGTAGGCATTGAATCATGTTCTGATTTGCTCCTCTTGTTTCGTTTGTTGAATGGCTTGACTCCTAGCTGATCATCAGTTGCGACAGACTTGGGGAAGGTGGCCCAAAACTTTATGACGCGTTCAGCCTAGATATACCAGTGAATATTGAAATAGATATAAAAAAATGTTGAATAAAGTTCGCACTGCTGCAGTTGCAAGGCCAAGGGCACCGACAGGGGATTTTCCTTTCATCTTGGGCCAGGTCTCATTGCGCACCTTCGTCCACTTAAGGAAAGCTCTGAACGCCTTTAAAATTAGGGGACTATAGAACGGCTGGTCAAGGCGGCCCTACATATCATAAAGTTAGTGTTTGTCAACGGCAGCTTCCACTCGCAAGTCAACCATGGCAAGCACGCACTATTTTTCCACCGGAACGATACTTGACAGTTCCATAGATCCAGTTGTTCTTCTCGAAAAGCTTGATAGAGGCTTCACACCTCTGGCAATTGGTGTGATGCCCTTTCTCCGCAAAATGCTCCTCAAGGGCATCAACGGTGGCGAGGGCAATGGCGCTTTGGAGCTCCTTCCATTTCTGATCACTCTATAGGTCCCATTAGCGTCTACTTAACAGAGTGAGAAATTGCTGAGAATATCAACCAGCACAAAGACAATATTATAAATTCCAGAAATTCTGTGCTTGGCAGCAACGGTTGACCGGTAGATGTGGTCCCAGCAGTCCCGCATAACGTCAATCAATTCCTCATCCTTGATATCCCAGGGAGTGTGTGTCATTCCGATATACGCCGCAAAAGTTGTAACGAAGGACTTGCGCCACTTATCGAGCGTACCGTAAGGAAGATGCGTGGTAGTCCATTGAGACCTATTTTTAGGTAGCTTCTTTACCGGCGACTCAACTAGCACAACAGCCTGCATTTATAAATGTCCATTAGCATGGTGTCAATAGGTGAACATAACGACAACGTACATGGTCAGATATGCGTACTCCTTGCTCCTTTATCGGACTCTGAGCAATAGCCTCGCGCTCTTCCCAGTCATCTTCATCCTCGAGGCCACCATAGTGGCAGCTGGTCATAACATTCATGGACTTTTCATCAGAAACCTTTTCCGATGTTGAGGCCTTAGACGATCGTTTTGAGGGGAGAGCTTCCACATGGGTAGGGACAGTGACACCAGAGTTGCTGCGACGTTTCTTTCTAGGCTGGCTGGCAGCATTGGAGGTTGCCTTGTGTGCTGTGGCATTGTCGTCGATATCCTCCATCAAACACCGCTGGCGTTGGGCAGCTGTGAGGACTTTGTTCTCCCTAGCCCATGCTTCTGATACGCCAGCTGTTGCCTTTGCACGTTGGAGTTCCCTATAATCATTGCAAATGTTGAAGAAGAGTAGAGCGCTCTCAGTCAGCATGTTTACCGTCAAAAAAACAACACTTACGCATTGTTTGTGGTTGGTTGGAAAGGGTCAACCTATTGGTTATGTCATCAGCCATCAGCGCTCATCAGCCATCTCGTTCTTACCACCAGCTGTTCCTGTTGACGCCCTTCAAAAATCGCATCCCTCAGGTTCCCCCGTCCTTTCCCCTTGTTAGATTTCTTTTTCTTGGGTGACTTTGACAGCCTTGCTTTCTTCTGTTTCCGGGTGCTCTCTTCTATGTCTGAACTATCAGCATCAGCATCCTCCTCTATGGTGGTATCGTCTTTGTCTTTGTCTTTGTCACCTCAGCTCATTTTCCAGCCAGGATCATCCATGCTAGCAAGTTCCGAGATATCACCATCGACTCGCATCTTGGGTGCGTTGCGTTTTGGTCGAGGCGTTGGCTCTCCCTCCTCGGAGTTAGAATGTACGTCTTCCTTTTCACTCTGCCTAGGCTCATTCAAGGGAGAGACAGTTTGTGACGCTCTCTTGCAGTGCCGCAGATCTACAAGAGAAACAACAACCCTTTAGGAAGCATCAGATAACTTTTTGGCATACGACGTACTAAAAGGATTGGCGTTTTCAAACTCTTCGCCACCGGCTTCTGGACCTTCTTTGTCCTTTTTCTTCAGCACGGCTTGCGGCTTTCGCTTTGAGACCACCTGGGATGTGCCTGTGCCTCCCTCTATGCCCTTATCATTGTCTAATGGAATATTAATGGTTATCAAATTTAACAGGATTGAAAACGTACTGGGCTTATCTCCTTTCTGTATACTTTCAGTGTCCGGGTCTATGATTGCATAAGAGCGTTTTGATCCTCCCAAAGCAGTGAGTCAGCTCAGAAACATCAATGAAGTAAAAGGGGATACTCACTTTTAGGACTGGTGTGGCCTCAAGTAGGTTTTGTGGGCGTGTCGACCTCGACATTGGGCCGAGTACAACTGCGAACAGGCCCTCTCTTGGAAAGCTGGGTGGGGCTTCCCTTGTCAGGATCCGAACCGTCGTCAGGCCCCAAATCGTCGTCAGGCTCCGAACCGTCGTCAGTCTCCGAACCATCGTCAGTCTCCGAACCGTCGTCTGTTTCGTCGCCTTCTGTTTCATTACCTTCTATTTCAACATCTAGATGCCATGTTGGCCAAAAAAAATTACGTCTTGTGTAAAGTAAGTAATCAATTGAACATACCAGTACGGTAACGAGGGAAGGCATCTTCTACCTCTTCTCTCTGTTGAGTCAGAGCATCTTCGAGTTGGGAAGCATCCCGAAGATCACGAATGGTCTTCTCTGCTTTTGCTTTCTTGGCTTGCTCCTTCTTTTTTTTCTCTTCAGCAAGCTTTTTCCGAGCGTTGGCAATCTCTTCGCGAGTGCGGCGACCGGGTACTCGAAACAGGGCCTGGGTGTCCCCCTCTTTCCAATTGACCGCAAAGGATCTCTTGGACTTTCGCAAACCGGTTTCTTGAGATGACATGACTTGTGTGAGCAGTAAGGTGAGAGTGTGAGTTCAACTTGTTGCCGTTCCGCTATACGTACAGACCTCTAAACGCCACATGGCACATTTCCCTTTTTGGTTGGTTAGGCGGACTTGTCAAGTCTTGGGACTCTTTACCGTCGCCAACTATGAACCATCCAACTCAGCTAGCTCAAGGGCATAAGTGTCCAGCTGAAGGTTGCTCTCGAATACTAAAAACTTCTGGTGCGCTTACCAAACACATACACTCAGACCACCCGGAGATACGGTTTTACGATGGTGTGTTTGACCCTTGTACAGCGTCACCCTTCATTTGACTGACATTACAAACCTTTAGCTCAATTCCGGACTCCAGTTAGTTATGTTATCGACATTATCGATGACCCAGTCTCCAGCCCTCCACATACTCCAGCTTTTCCCAGCCCTGCGCCGCCACATACTCCAGCCTTCCCCAGCCCTGCGCCGCCGCATACTCCAACCTTCCCCAGCCCTGCGCCATCACATACTTCAGCAGCCGAATCAATACAGTCCTTTCCACTAGCCCAAGAACTTGGCGGCGTTATCCCTGACCCCAATCCAGCTCCAAGGGGTGGTGCAGACAAGCGAGACTCCAGGTCTAAAATCTTGCACCGAGCGCTGAATGGTGACCGCTTGTTTACTTTTACATGTTCAATCAATATTAAATATTTTGTAGCTGTACCCTATGACGAACACGGAGTCCCTCTCCAGAAGATAAATGGTATTTTCCCTGAACCTTCGCCACCCACACCAAAGCCTGTGGATGACTGAAGCCCCTTCGAAAGCAAGGATCACTTTATTCTTGCCGAATTCCTTTTTTGCAATGCCCGCATGTCTGCCGCTAACACAAACATACTGATGGAAATATTCGCGAATTTTCGACACGGAGAATTCCCCTTCACGGACCATGGAGAGATTTGCGATGCACTTGATTCTTCCGACCTAGGAGATGTGTCGTGGCAGCGCACATATTTCCGATATCAGGATGGAACCCCGGATGATCAAGTTCCCGAGTGGATGATGGCACAATATGAAGCCTACTTCCGCGATCCCCGTGGTGTTATCAAGAACATGATCGCCGATGAAACGTTTAAATATGGCTTTGATTATGTGCCCTATCAGGAATTTGACGAAGATGGATACCGACGGTACGAAAACATGATGTCCGGGGATTGGGCATTCAAACAAGCAGTATATTTTGTTCTGTACCTCCATCAGTCCACTGACCCCGTAGCTTCAACAGGACATCATTGCGGAAGATAGGAACACGCATGGTGCCATGTTTGTACCAATCATTCTCAGAAGCAACAAAATGATCGTTTCAGTGGGGACAGGCAACAATGAGTATTGGCTACTGTACATGTCCATTGGAAATGTACATAACAGAGTTCGAAGGGCTCATGGGAATGCTGTTGTCTTGATTGGCTTCCTACCCATACCCAAAAGTAAGTACTACTTCCTTACTTCAGTCAACCTAATGCCTATTTTTTGGAATAGCAGACCAGAAACACGCTGGAAGCAAGGAATTTCGAAATTTCCGGTGACAGATATTTCACTCAACACTTCGCGAGATCCTCTCTTCCCTTAAACCAGGTATGACAGAGCCTGAAGTTCTCCGGTGTCCAGACGGGCATTTTTGATGCGCTGTATATGGACTTGGCCCCTATATCGCGGACTACCCGGAGCAAGTGCTTCTTGCGTGCGTTGTCCAGAATTGGTGTCCAAAGTATGAAGCATCCTCTTTTTAAATACGTATACCTGATGGGTGTGGAAAATAAAGGTGTACAGCTCATTGGGAATGACTCGATAACGATCAGCAACAAGTCCCAAGGACGCGGGATTTAACCGAAAAGTATGTGAAAAAATTCCAACTTCAGGCTCTCTGGGACGATTACGGCATAGTTGGAAACATCGTGGTTTGTATCTTCATTTTATGTACTATGATGCTATCTAACTTCCTAACCTCTGTAGCCATTTACAGAGCACTTCCCTCGTGCCGACATATACGAGCTCATTACTCCTGACCTACTTCACCAAGTTATTAAAGGGACGTTCAAGGACCACCTGGTCGACTGGGTCGTCATGTATATTGAGAAAAAGAACAGCAGGGGGAAGGCACAGGAAATTCTGGCTGACATTGACCGTAGGTACGTCGAAAGCGTTTTTAGACGCTTTCAATCTCAAGTACTAATTAGTTTGTGTCCGCGCTAGAATTGCAGTGGTACCACCATTTCCAGGAATTCGTCGCTTTCCTCAAGGCCGTGGATTCAAGCAGTGGATGGGTGATGACTCGAAAGTGCTAATGAAGGTGAAGCAACTCTCATTTTATGCGCATATTAGTTACACGTGAACTGAGTAGCGTTCCAGGTCTATCTTCCTGCTATCGAGCAATATGTTCCAAACGAGATTCTACGTTGTTTGCGAGCATTCCTGGAGTTTTGTTATATTGTTCGTCACGATGTCATTACTGAGCAATCATTGGCGCAGCTCAAAGATGCTCTGAGAAGATTTCACTTCTACCGTCAAGCATTTAATGAGATTGACGTGGACCCTGGCTCATCCTTTCCTCGACAACATTCTTTAACTCACTACGCAGACAACATACGTCTTTTTGGTGCACCAAATGGACTGTGTTCTTCGATCACAGAAGCAAAACATATCAAAGCTGTTAAGGAACCTTGGCAAAGGACGAATCGTGACAAACTGCTCATTCAAATCCTCAACATTAACCAGCGTCTCGACAAGCTCTATGCATTGCGATTGGACTTTACAAACCGGGGGATGTTAGAGGCAGCAGCCCTTCGAGCAGCGTTGGAGGCGATTGGTGTGTTCCCCTAACTTCCATTACCCTACAAATCTCGTTCTGAGAATACACCAGAGGCGATGCACGTTGAATCAGAGAAAAATGATGACGTAGCAAACAGCCAGGTAAGCAGCTACAATAATGACGACAATCACGACGAGTACAATGATGAAAACGAAGATCAAGCTAACATCGATGAAGTCGTCATTAGCAAACTCATGCCTTCACGAGTATCGTTGGGCAAAAGGGCGGGTAAGTCGGTTTACCTTACACTTCGTCTACATTCTAACATCTGCCTAGTAATGACGGACAAAATCTCCGCACTCGCTGTCAGTTATGACGACCCCGAGATCATTCCCCTCTTCAAAGATTTCCTACGTCAGAAAGGCCTTGTCAACAACAGGCTATCAGACTATGGCGATCAATGTATTGAATATAACGCGTCGGTGTTCAGTTCTGCGATGTGTACATTTTTTGCACCAAGCGACCATGGTGGGACCACAGTACAAAAGAAGGAACTCATCCAGGCAGCACGGTTATGGAGAAAACAAGCTCCTCGCTTTGACACGATACTTGTCAGAACAGGACTTGAACCTGGACCCCACGGCCTCTCGGTGGCACGGCTCTGCCTCCTCTTATCCTTCATAATCGATCGCGTTTGCCATGAGGTTGCCCTCGTTGAGTGGTACTCTTATGTGGGCGATTTACCTGATGAAGACATGGGAATGTGGGTAGTTAGGAAAGAGGTGCAGAATGATGGCTCGCATTCCAAGGACTTCATACCCATCAACACGATTGTGCGAGGCTGCCATCTACTTCCCATGTATGGGAGAGGAATGATTTTGAGCGCCATCACGCATGTGACATCCCTTGATAATTTCCAGCTATACTATGTTAACAAATTTGCAGACCACCATTGTTTCGAGTTACTTTCGTAGAAAACCCGTGCAGAGGACTTCAACACGCTTACTTTACTGGAAGTCCACAATGAAATATTCTATTCAGCCCCAGGTTAATTGACACCTTTTGCGAACGACACCAACAAGACGCGATTTAATAGTCAATACCGTCCGGCCATTCACAGGTAACAGAAGCGCGTCAATCTATATATTCCCTTGCACTTCAATTCCCTCTGATTCCAGCCGTCCCGCAAATCACACGTTTTGGAAATTAGGTGCTCTCAGGAAGAGAGCACGAAGGTGAACAAGCCCGAAGTCCCGTCTTTCTTGTCCCAGGTCGATTTGTACTCCGCACTGAAGTTGACGATTCGCGTTGTCTATATTAACATCAGCGCTGAGCCTACTAACTACAGTAAAACGCGACTTACTATCCAAATCTCAATTACCAATAACACAGACGTCACCCAAAGCAACGTGAGGGCGTGTAGGAGCAGGTATTTGATTCTTTCCATGCTTTTGGTGTATGGGATGATGAAAGTTTTGTAGAGTTTCAGGCAAGAAAATGTAAACACACCAGAGCAAACAAACATGCATGCACACACACATGTAAGTACATACTTGCCCCACTAACCACAACGACAAACC
>QLOU01000967.1:0-11651 GCA_003313715.1 Russula abietina
AGAGCTGTCGAAAGGGAAAAAAAACGACGCACCTTGGCGATATAAGCAAAAAGGATAAAGTACCCAACGGCAATGACGGTCTCCTCATTGAACACATAGAGCTCCTGGGAGATGGCTGTCGCAAGGAGGCCGCTGCCAAGGATGGCCGTGCCAGTTTTGGTGATCAAACTCGGGTGTGACGGAAGCTTGTCAATAATCTCAGCCGCGCGTTCTGCAGGAGGGGGTGGATTTGACGACGAAGCCATTGTCCGGCTATGTAACGAAAGGAGGAGGAGTGAGCACATAGGTGTAATGAAAAGTCCGAGCAGTTAAGATGACGCACGAAGAGATCATTTGCGGGACAGCTGCATGAGGTCGCGCACGCGACGCTACGAGAGAAAAAAATTAGTAGGAATGGTGTGGGTAGCTCAAGGACGTACCAGATGCGCGAAGGGTATTAAGGGCGATTCTAGAGGCCATCGTCGTCGTTCGTGAGTTGGCGTCCCGGCAAACTCGGAATTGATTCCACCGCATCGTCACGTGAGACCAATACGATTTCAGTTGGATTTGGATTTCTTCGATGCAGTACCCACGCAAGATGAGCCAGAGACCCTTCAAGCTTCAAGTCTTAGCTGGTGCATCCCCTTGAGGGTTCTAGTTGTTCTAGCCTTCTCCAAGGAATTGTGGATGGGGCACCGACATGATTGTCAACTACTACCAACTGCCACCTACCACAACGACATCGCCACAAGCTTCATTGATACCTTCAATTTGGGCCTTGGCCCTTGGAATTCGACTATGGGCTATGACCCCCAGTGAAAAACGGCGCCGAGCTAGTCCGAGTGGGACTGAGTTGTACTGAGCACGCGGACGCTTTCAGTAAGCGCCAGATATTTGCGCTTTTTCAGATGAAATCCGAGCTCTTCAGTGTCGAATTTAAATGACTATAGGCCATTTTCAGTTGCCATCTGTGTCCCACTGTGTTCTACTGCACTGTACTGACCAGGTACTGACTATTACTGAGATATTCAAATGCTTCCATTTTCGGTACAGGTACATACAGACCCGTTATCCTACGGACTACTACTGAGTTTAACCGAGCCACATCTGAACCTGCTCTCCTGCTCTCCCGGTCTAAGTCCATATCGCGAATGGGCACCGGTCGATCTTCGTGGATAGTCACGCTGCGAGAACTTTGTGAATCTGTGTCAAGTTAAACACTGTTAGCTGTGTGAGTGTGTTGTCATGTCATTGGTGAAGCGGGGATAGAGGCGGTGGATGTGCAAACATAGCGGACGACGGAGGAACTCAGCCACTAATGCACAATACACGCTGATGGAAACTAGACGCATATGAGGATAGACCAACTCGGTGACGATGAAGGTAGGACCCACATCTGCTTAACTGGAAGATGGTACTGTCGAGAGCATGCCAGAACACTGTCATAATGCATACGATTGGGTCGACCGGAATTCCGGAAAACTCGACAAAACAGGAGTGCGACACTTACTAAATTGGCTTGTGTTTGTGACCCAGACGATGTTGAGCCCGATACTATCCCATTGCCCATCGCTTTGACGAGGGAAATGGTAGCCTGCATAACCGGTAAAAAAACTGACTGATCTAGTGTAGTGGAAACAAAATGTTCTTGCACAAGATACTCCGAGGACAGGGTTAACAATGATACCAGCACGGTGGAAGCCAGATGGTGATGAAGGAAGATGGGGGGAATGGGGAAAGTGTAGTGTGTTGTAGGTGAGGCCGGTGAGGCGACGCATGAGAGTAGAAGACGGAGATGACGATGAAGTGGAGGGCAATATTAATGCAGATATATGCGCATATATGCCGATAGCGTGAGAGACCACGCGAGGGCTATGATTCAAGTTGTCGTCATGTCGTCATAATAGAGAGTGGGCTGTTGGAAGGGAAAACTGTCCTGCGATAGCCTTAAGCCGGGCCAGGTGGTGGTGTGAGAAGGAATGGAAGCAGGCGGCGATCGGCAGCGACTCAGCTACATGGAGCCAGGCATACATGACAAACTGCATTAATTGTATCCTACGGGTATACAGTCGATGGTAAATTAACAAAGTTATGAATATCTCAGATTGCAACTGCCAGCAGTTCAGCTGAGCACCGCCGAACGCCGATGAGCACAGATTGCTCGGGTCAGCTCGGTGCCGTTTTTCACTGGGCTTTACCCACCACCCCCTTCCAACCTTGCCCTGTTAGCGGCACTGGCATGGGAGGTGCACGCCGCACACTATAAACCTACATTGGGATGGTACTCTGCCCATTCAGGGTGCTCTGCTGTTGTGGGGCAGTCCCATTTCCTCTTTTCAATATAGTCCCTCATCTTTTTACAGTTGGCAGGTGTGTGCAACAGCCCTGAGCTGTTGAAATCTTGTGGGGTTTGCGTGCTTCTGTCAGTAGTTGCATTTGCTTCGTTTCCCCCCTCCATTGTTGTCAGCCCTGACCTTACATTCATAGACAATAACACCTTTGGGAGACCACCATATGTATCTTAGGTAAGTTATATGGTGCAGAATACAAGTGTTCAGTCAAAATAAAAAGTCTTTGCTACAGTACTCTGGAGTTTGCCGTATTCACTCGAATTCCAAGTGGCACATGTCGAGGTTTTGTAAAATCGCTATAACTTATCTTTTATCTTTTTTGTTCCGTAACGTTTGCGCTTTAACTGGCGCTGACCTGTCATGGCGCCACCAATCGATAAGTACTGTACAAGGTGGGTGCAAGTTCGGGGTAAAGCTCCACCAGCGCTCGTTCCTGGCACTGACCGTCAGTTGCAAAAGTGGTCTATGTCGATAACTCTGCCCCTCGTTTTGATTCGGGGTCATTCTGCTTTGTTTTCTATTCCATTTCGTGCCTAGTATTTGGTTCGTCCACATTTCTGGAACGGACGACTAGTGCTTCGCTTAGTAGATGGATGTTCTGATATAGAGTCAACCCGCCCGACAGACAACAAGATCGGTCTCCAGGAATCGCGTTGGAGAACCTCGTGGCTATGAACTCCTTGCGCATTGATAGTTTTTTTGCCTTACAAAACGGGTATGGGAGGGACGATCGGGATGCGTGAAGCGCTCTGTTGCTGCCATTAGTTGGGCTCGCATGCCCAACATATCCGGGTGGCGCCCGTGGCTTGCGTTTCTAATCCCTTTACCGTGGGTATCTGCCGCATGGTGTACTGGGAAGGTACCATGTCCCAGATTTGGGAGTGTCGTGTGCTGACTCAGTGGCAAGACGTGGCTCATTCATTCTCTTGCTGGCGAGCTCGACCTTGACATTTACGATGACAGACTTTCATCAAAGGGGTGCGTAATTCGGCTCTTCTTATTATCCGGTTAATCTCGGCGAGTAGAATGAGTGATAGTTCAAATGCCTCTGTCTCACGCTTACAGATGCGTGTTGCTATTGGAGGGCTTGGATGCCGCATTTACCCGTGGGATCAGTCGCAACTCTACGTCGACCGGCGCGCCTGCAGCGCCCACCAAGGTTGCAGCCGAAGTCAATGATGGTTCGACGCTGAGCCTTGAGTGGCCTCCTGAACAGCCTGGATGGGGTCGCAGCAGCGGAAGGCTGGTGAGCCCGTTGTCTCAGTCGTGCCCTTCGTTTCGTTTAAATTTGGTTTTTGACATCTCCGATAGGCTTCTTTTTGCCACGACCAATCACATCGAGCGTCTCGATCCCGCGCTGAGCAGACCTGGACGTATGGACATATGGATCAGGCGGAAAGCATCTTCAAATTTTTCTTCCCATCTCCGCCACCGCCACCATCTGCGGACGCTTCAGAGAAGACACTCCCGAGTCCAGGCGCAAAGCATCGTCGGCGCATGCCGCGTCAATACTTGAAGAGGTGGAAATTGTCCAGCGTGCCAAGCGATTTGCCTATGCGATTCCCGAAGGGGAAATGAGCGTACGTACGCTCATAATTTCGCTCCAGTAGTTGGTCAATATCTCGTTTCTTACGCATTCGGTTTGCAGTTTGCTAGTCTACAAGGGTACTTGCTCAAGAACAAGACCCGACCACGAGAATGCGTTACCGAATGGTGTGAGGCAGTCCTCCTCGTTTGGTTGCTTCGACGGGAATTAACGTTTCCTGACTGCATAGTGTATTACAAGAGCGCGATCTCGAGCAAAGCGAGAAAATGAAGAGGTGAGCGACGCCCGCTGGGCCGTTGTCAATGTTACTTGGGAAAAAGTGCCTGATCATATTCATCTCAGCGTGAAGCGAAAGAGAAGAAGGAGGTAAATGAGAGCATTTTCGATTCGGAATGCCCCATGCTGACAGTTTCGGGATTCGCGAAGGCCGAGGAGTTGGCTTGCAAAGAGGTATGTAGCCATCCAATCTTCCACCCCCTTCATAGTTTCTATTAAATAGGCGCGTCATTTGGTCATTTCCGACGACAACCTTTGAATAGAAGGAAGAACGGGAAGCGCAGGAGGTACTGTCCATTTTCCTGCCTGCCGGCTCGTACGATGAGATCTCTCCATTTCAGAGAGCATGGAAAGAGAGGTACGCAGCTACATCTATCCTTTTCCGTCTTCAACTTCCTTGTTTTTCATACCCACGCCAACTGCCCTCACTACTTTTGTTACTGGACAAGGAATACCCGAGGAAACGGCGCGGTTTCCGTTCCGAAGTACCCTTACCCTTGCCCCGTCCGGATACTACAGTACCTGCAGCTCACACACGTCTGCACTGTTGTATTCCCCACCAATGCCCCCACCGCAACGGCCGACGTCTCCGACGATGGCACCCATGTGTTTTCGAATGCACGATCGCAACAGGATCTATGTGGATTCGAGCGACAAGGGTGGAGATGGCGACAGGCCCCAGGACGCTCGGGTCTGCCCGACTTTTATGCGAACTTTTGAGTCTAATTTCTGTCCAGATGTTGTACCCACCGATACCCGAACGCACTGCGCTACATGTCCTTTCCACACTCCATCCAACTTTCCACGGTTTCTATGGCAGAACTGTGTTTCGCATGACGTAGATGAACAGACATATCCTTCCAACGAGAGCGAGCCCGTGTTATTGTTTTACTTTGGATCAGTTACCCTCGCCAGAACCGGGCTGTGACCAAACAGCGATGCAAATAGATGACATGGACACAACCCGCGCCGGGGACTTGCTCTTGTCCCAGGAAAAAACTCGGCGACGCCTCGTCTCGCTTCGCCCGTGCAGATGATCCAATTGGCATGGACTGCGGAGGACGTCTGTCATGATCACTGATCAGAATACTGTATCCTCGGATCTCGAGTCTCAATTATTCGACTAACTTACCGGACCCAGATCCAAGTCGTCACATAGGCTGACAGATCGTTTCTGTTTTGTCCACAGTATTTTCGAATAAATCAAACTGTTTTTTTGGTCATCAATGGTATTATAAGCATCTATGGTATCGTAAACGTTGAAGAGATGGTTGTGGTGTACCCTATACATGTGCAGTATAGATACCAGAACCGGCACAGCCGTATCGAAAGAGTGGCGCGCAGCGCGAAGTCACTACAGCAGACAGTATGGAGGGTGTGAGTCTTGCAGTAGCTCTTCTACGTGCGTGATTTGGATGATCGTCAGCAACCCATCGTACACCTGGAACGGGAAAGAAAACCCAACAATTATTTAACTGTCGCATTTGAGCCTGACGCCGTTGTAGGGGCCAGAATGGTCCGAAAACTTAGCTTCGAATACGGAAGGGACAGCGCCAACGATGCAGCGAGGGTCCGGGTTGTCTCCAAAGGGGCATTTGATCCATTCTCCGGTCTCTTGGATATGGATTTCACCCGAAACATGCTGGTAATCGAATGACATGGGTGGCACGATCGGTATAGGGTCATGCTTATTGTTGATGCGCTTCACACGGTTGGGAAGGATGCCGTCCACGAAGCTCGCGAAGATCTGGTTACCAGCCCGGGGCATACCGTACCCGACGACTCTGACGTCGACGGTTCGGGGCAGTAGCAATCGAAGGCGGACACCATCGAGCAGGGCAAGTGCGGCGCCGAGAGAATGCCCTATAACCGTCACCGTCGCATCTGGGTGCATTTGGAGTAAGCTCTCCACGGCCTGGAGCACGAGCGCTGCGGTCCTGGGGGTATAAGCAATAAGGCGATTATAGCACTTGGCATCAGTAACGGGCGGGCACAGGGAGAAAGGACGAGGTCACACTTGGCGTGTTCTTCAGCGAATCCTTTGTGCACCTCGATCCCACTTGGAATGTTAGGGAATATGTACGGGTCGAGTTCCGTTTGAAGCATTTTCAAATCGGTTAAGTCCGCGGAGCTGGTGGTGCATTGGGTATGTTAGCAAACAAAAGGTCAATCGATACTAAATGGCGTTTCCATCTAGTACTTACAACTTCGTTTTTTCGGTCCCCTCATGCACCACGATGATCGAATGCATGGCCCTATCGAAACCCACGAACCCTGTTGACAACATCAGTATGCAGATGACTAGAAAAAGAATTTCACCGTTTGGTGAATGTGCGCACAGAACTGAACTTTAGCTCCATCACCGCCGCCTGTGTATAACTCGAAATGGGGATTTGCTCGGCAATGGACTGGACAAGAAAAACGGTGTGTAAGGACTGGCTCATCGTGCATCGCACCCCATCCTTTCCTTCTGCAGGAAAAAGAAGTGAACGCAGGTATGATACGCACGTCCGCAATCCCAATGAGTGACTCGAGTACCACACTTAACAGCGGCTGCATAGTTCGCGAACACATTGGATGAGTCTATTTGATCCTGAGTGAGTGTATAGTAGCCTAAGTCCCTGGGAATAACTGCTGCAGAGGCGAGCCCTACGAGAATTGAAAATATGGTCGACCAGAAAAACATCATCATAGAAAGACAGCGGTATGTTCAGTTGAAAAGAGGTGGCGATGAAAGGTAAATGGGAATAATTAAAATACAGGACCAGCCTGATTTTTCGGGAAGGAATCTTGACGCTGCCGGCTCGGAGCAAGGCGACACCCTTTATATAGTCCAGCAACGTCAGGTTGAAAGACGGTGATGACACTTATGAGCTAACGGCTCAAGACCATGCTCCATAGTGGCAGTAAAGGTTGATGAATTGCCCATCACGATGCACTAATGTCGCGCATACATGATGTCTTTGTCAGCCATCTTGTCTGTGATGAAGTTCAAGGCAATCTAATCAAGACTCAGGACGGAGAAGCGAGATAAGACGGCCACTCCGAGGTAATGCATAAGAACCTGGCGAATCACAGCAGGCAGGCGCTGATGCCGCATCAAACGTGAGGCAGTGAGTGGTTAGTGGCGCCCCTCAGGATAGAACGTGTACTACTAACATTAGACTTGGGATAAAAGAAATGAGGTTTCCAAGTGGAAATGGTACCTCTGCACTGGCAGCACGTCCATGTTGCCAGCTTCGCTCACAGGGGCTGTTCTCGACGAGGGACTCGACGTCATCTAGGCCTCCATAACGATTAGACAGGAGATCATCTGCATGTATACTGATTGACTCGGACTGCATCCGAAAGATTGAAACAGTGGTTCTTTTTCAAAATGAAGAGCACCGCTACTTTTACAGCTGTGAGTGGATGGGCTGGAGAGTAAAAGGCGGCATGCCAGATGCGCAGAGGTGTTCAAGCCTGAGGCGATGTTCTGGAGGCCCGTCGTTGACAGTGTGACGGTGATTGATTGATGATGAATGATGAAATGATGAAAGGTTGGTCGCCAGCAACTCCACGTGACGCCATATTACGTAGCGTTTTACCACGTTGGTCGGCAGTCCTCGTTTGTTCGACCTGCAGTACAACCTGATGGCCTCAGCTGCCAGTGATTGTTGATCATATTTCATCGAATTTCATCCCCAGACACAGGCTGCCAGCGATGTGGCGTTGCGGTCCATGCCAGCCTTATATTCTACCGACCCACGGCATCTCGACGACGCGAAAGGTGTAATTTCTTTATCAGCACGCCGTGGTACAGTACGGGCCCGGAACCCCCTGAATCGGACGAAACAGCGGTGCAAGCGGATATCATGCTCAGCGATGGGTTGAAAAAACACATATACATTGCAGTAACATGCAATGGAGAAGAGAATAAAGTGTGTCGCCAAAAAAATTCGGCGACGCCCGTGCCAATCCCGTCCAAGTTTGAAATCAAGCATGATGTGCAGCCTTTGTACGCCCGCTGAGAATAGAACTCCACACCCTCGGATTTCGGCCCTCACTTATTCGGTCAACAGACCCAGACGCGATGCTCTCGAGTCGCCCCATGTGTTGACAGATCGTTATGTTTGATCACAGTATTTTCGAACAAATCAACCTGCTTTTTTTTTTGGTCGTCAATGCATTAAGGATCATCTACGGTGTTGCACACGATAAAAGAGTGGTTATGAGAACCCCTATAGATAGGGAACTAACTAACTACAGCACCAGAACCGGCACAGCCGTATCGAAAGAGTAACGCGCAGCGCAAAAGTCGCCACAACAAACAGTAGGGTGTCGTTCTTACAGTAACTTTCTACTATGCTAAGTGCGTGCACAGTAATTCGAATGATCGCTAGCGGCCTATTGCACGCCTGGATCCGGAAAAGAACACCCTACAGTCATTTAACTGCTGCATGTCATCATGATGCTGTCGTAAGGGCCTTGATGGTTCTGAAAATTAGCATCGGCGATGGAGGTGACAGTGCCAACGCTGCAGCGAGGGTCCCCGTTGTCGTCGTCGGGGCACTGGATCCATTGTCCGTTGTTTTGGATGTGGATTTCACCCCTAACATTATGGTACCCGAGTGAGAGGGCGGGCACGACCGGATACGGGTCTCGCATGTTGTTGATGCGCTTCACACTTTGGGGAAGCATGGCGTCCACGAAGCTTGCGAAGGCTGAGTTACCAATTCGTGGAAGACCGAATGCGACGACTCTGACTTCGGTCGTTGGAGCTATTAGCATTCGGATGAGGAGGCCATCGAGCAGAGCGAGCGCGCCGCCAAGGGAAAACCCAACAACTGTCACCGACGAATGTGGATATTGGCCGACCAAGTCACCCACGGCCTGGAGCACGCTCGGTACGGATCTGGGGGGATACGCAATAAGGCAATCGCAATTGCTATCAGTAAATAGTAGACATAGGGAGAAAAGACGATCGCACTTGGCGTGAATACCGGCAATTGGGGCGTACACCGCGATCGAACTTGAAATATTAGGGAAAATGTTCGGGTCCAGGCTCGTAAAAGTTGATGGACCCGCATTGGCTAAACCCGTGAAGCTGGTGGTGTGGTAAGTTTGTTAGCGTTCAAAGCATCAACCGTGATGTTTCTATCTACTTACAACTTATGACCGTCATGCCCCGCATGCGCCAAGAGGATCGTATCTAAATCGCTGTCGTAACCCGCGTACCCTGTTGACGACTTTAGCATGCAGATGACAAGAAAAAAAAAGAAGTCCACCGCTTGGTGAACGTGCGTACACAGCGGAAAACTGCGTGGATCACCGCCCGTTGCATAAAACTCGAAATGAGGATTCCCCTGGCAATTAGCTGGACAATGAAAGCTATGCATCAGAACTGGCTCATCGTGCATCGCACCCCATCCTTTCCTTTTGCAGGATAAAGATAGGGCCACAGGTGAGATACGCACATCCACAACCCCAATAAGTGAGGCTTTGGGGAGAGCACATAGCCGCAGCCGCATAAAACCCGTACGTATCAGATGAGGTTATTTCGGCCTGAGAGAGTACTTTGAAGCCCTCGTCCCTGGGAATAACCGCTGCGGAGGCAAGCCCTACGAAAGTTGCAATGATAGTCGACCAAAGAAGTATTATCATCATAAAACGAAAGGTGGTATGTTGCGTTGAAAAAAAGTGTTGGAATAAAAGGTAAATGCGGATCAGTTAAACCAGGGACCAGCCAGGTTTCGCAGGAATTTTGATGGCGAGACTGGAGCAAGGGGAGGTCTTTTATATAGTCCAGCAACGTCAGGTTGGAAGACGGTGATGAGCTAGCAGCTCAACGCCCTTACTTCATTGATTGTGGCAGTAAGAGTCGATGTATTGCCCATCACATGCACTGATGTCGCATATGATGACCTCGTCGGATATCTCACCCACGGCGACAAACCTTGAGGCGACCTAATTAGGACGAAGATGCGAGATAAAACGGTCGTTCCGAGGTAGCGCATACGAAACCTGGCGAATCATCGCAGGCAGGCTCTGATTCCGCATCATACGTGAGGCGGTGAGTGACTTCGTGGCGCTCCTTGGGCTGAATTTTGACCAAATAGCATAAAAGCAGGCGTCGGGTCTGGAATTAGAAACGAAAGCCCCATATGGTGTTGATGTAAAATGGTTGATTGATGGGCGAAAAAAAAGGGGGGAAAGGTGACACCTGTGCTGCATTGTAATGTATCAGAATGATGTACTTGTAGATCTGCTGCTTTGATTCTTCCATGCACAGTCACGGTTCTACCCGGGCTGCACATCACTAGCATCACTCTTGACGCGTTCAACGCGTCAAGAGCGTCACGGCTGTTCGCTGCAGACAGTGTAATATTTACAGACATCAATAACGAACGGTTATTATAATTTCCGCCTGCGCGAAACGACATTGAAACTTTGACCGCGTATAGATAAAGGCCAGAGGTAAGAACAGCCCGATAGTCGGTTACTGGAGTTGAATGGAAAGCAAGGAACAAAAAGGAGGGCGTACTCGTAGCCAAGCTATGAGCGCATATGAGCGCTTGAATTGGGCAAATGCGGCAAATCATGAGTGGCCGCCCGAGGTTAGGCATACAACTTAAAAGCTTGAAGCCCAGAGGAGGGAAGAGGCCAACCGTGGACAGATCATCCCAACGGAGCATCACCTACTGTACAGAGCCACATTACTGTGCTCTAGCTTATCCCGCTTTGCCCAAATCCTTCCGGACGCGCCACTTCAGTGCAGTATGATGATGATGAGAATGATTATGGTGATGATGATGTCCACGGATTCATTATGCAGCATCATGCATCATGATTCACAAAAACGCGGAACATGCACATAAGAGCAATTGCCCGGATTTTGAAAGGAAAGGAAAGGAAAGGAAAGGGGAAAAAAAGCGGCAGGGGCGGTGGTGGGTGTTTAAATCAGGAATAACCACAAACACGCGGACCGCCACTCTTTCAGTTAGTTAGCGCAAAGTCCTTCTTCTTCTTCCTCCTGCCTCCTGCACACACCAGACACCATGGATCCATCACCCGTCCAACCTCAGCAGCAGCACCCATCATCATCCCAAACGCACGTCATCGACGTGCCCATCAAAACCGAAGAAAGAGTCCGCGTGCGTATTTTGCGTTTGCAGTAAACCGTAAAAACCGAGGTTTTGAGGCATCCCACATGAAACGCGATGGTTATGACCTCGAAACACGAACTCCAGCCCATTCCGGCTTTACAACAGCAGCCACCACCACAGCAACGCGTGCAGCGATACAAAGACAAGTGCGTCCCACAGCAAACCGTCATTCTTCTTCTTCCTTCTTCCTTTTCCCATTCCCTCTATGCGCGCGCGCGCGCGCGACGAGAAAAAGACCCTAAACTATTTACCTGTCCAACTCCCGCAGATTCCAAGTCCTCCGCGAACGCTACGAGAGCGTTATCACCGTGAGCCCCCTTTCCCTTTCCCTCCACCCCATCTTAAATACAAAAT
>QLOU01000970.1:0-15411 GCA_003313715.1 Russula abietina
GGAACTAAAGGTGGTGATTGGGCTCGTTGGTGGATCGTGAAAGGTGGGTGAAGTGGGGTAGATGTGCCGGATGTGCTCGGCGTTTGGACGGCGCTGGAGGGGTTGGAGGACGCCGCGGGTAGAGGTATCGGAAGGGATGATGGCGCAGCTCCCGGTGGTGTATGCATATGGGCGCCATTTGTACTACTAGAAGTAGCTGATGCTGATGCTACCGGGACGACTGTGGAGGGAGGAGGCGCTGCAACATTGCTGTTGCTACCGGCGCTAATAACACCGTTGCTGCTGCTGCCGTTGCTAGTGGCGTTTCCACCGGAGGATTTGAAGGAGGATAAGAGGTTTTGTGCGGAAGATTTGCGGCGCATTGAGGAGCGAAAAAGGGGACCAAGGGAAAGATCAAAGTTCGGAGCATATACACGCCTTTCGAAAAAAGGGACGTTACGTTCAAATCTAATCAGACGTCAGCTCAGCCCCCAGCATATCTCTCCGCGGTCCTCTTTACTGTCCCTGCTCTTTCTACTGGATACTTTTATCCGAGGTGCGACTTCCATCGTCTATTTTACATCTACTGCGTGTCTCGAACCAATCTCACCTTTCAAACAAAAAGTAAATGAGCGTGCGCAATCCAAAACCTTCCTCTGTCTTTTATAGCCCGTTATGAACGTGACTCCCTGCTCTTCGTGTGTACCGAGCGCAAGTCCCTGAACCGCCGTTTTTGATCACACCCCGTCTACGTCGACGACAGTTACCCAAAGTGATTCTCTCGGTTTCCAGTAGATGGAGACTGGTACGTAAATCCTCGTCGCTTTACCACTACCAGGAAACTGATGAAGGTGGTATTATCTCTTCTTTGTCTTGCCATCAACCATGATGCCAGGGCTCGAGAGTGCGCCTCCTGCTATCTCTGTGCTAACTTATAACATCTGACCCTGTTGGTTGGGACAGATATCTTCTTGGCGACCTGTAATTCACAGCCTCTATCGAGGACAAACAGTTCATTATAAGTGACCAATTTTAGACTTGTCGCAAAACTCGGCTACAGTAAGCACTCGATGCGGCTCCGACTCTTGGGCTGCGTTAAAGTTACTACTGTAGTAGTTACATACAGAGACGAGCAGGCTCCCCTGGCATTTTCTCGCGCGGCGGCCATACGAGGCCCATGGGGGACCGGCTGCTACTGCAGGCTCGCAACCGAATTACCGAAGTCGCACACGCAAGGGTACCGACGGGCGTGAGTCAGGGACATCATGATGAGCACTTTGGGTAGTTCTCATTCCCCGCGTGGCCTCTTCCTTCAGACGCTGATGCGGAACGCGCGCACAGGAAGTGGGTATTGCGAGACATCCGCGGGGTCAGTTCCGTAATTTCAAAGTTCAAACGACAAACACTCGCTTACAAGCGCTGTAGATAAGAAATGACAAAGACACGAAATCGGAACAATGAAAAGGACAACGACACTAAATAGGAATACTGTAATGAACACGTCCAATACAGTTCATTCCTCACATCCATCAGTTCCCCTACAGCACGTCTCGATCATCGAAATGTGCTGTCTATGGGAAATTCTTACATTAAAAAAATCAAATGCAAAAAAGAAAAAAAAAAAAAAGGAGAGAAACTGGTTCTCAAATGCGAATCTTTACTGTAAACGAGACAAAAATGAATCTTGTTGAGCCAAACATTAGGCATGGGTGCTTCTAGAGCTGTCCGGTCCCTTTCTTTCGCTCCAGCGGCATCATGCCGTGGATGGACTCGGCAGGGCTTTCCACGTGGCAGGACGAGCCGGACAACGGAGCCGGGGTGCCGGGCAGTGGTACTGGACGTCAGCGCGTCAACGCGCGGGAGACGGAGTACGGTGGATCAACTCTTCAAAGCTTCAAAGCTCCAAGACTTGCTTCAACGATCCTCTACTCTGCATTGGAATCCTACTACGGTTCCTATAGGAAACTCAGGTCTGTGCGAAGCCGTTTAAGTGCGTGCGGAATATAAATTCGGAAAAACAAAATAAAGTTTACCAAAGCTGTTTCACACAGGCCAGTCTGATGTGACTGAAGGTTCAATAATACTGTATGAAGTTAGCTGAGGTGAGGTGTCGTTTGTGACAGCATAATCCTGTCTGATGGGCCTGGGAACTGGGGTTGATGGTTGTTTACATGTCGTAGTAAGGTCTCACCCATATCATCCGTAGGGGTCCATCCTTTTCCTTCAGTAGACGACATGACGCAAAATTTTCTTTCTCTGCTTTCTTTTCTTTTTCTGAGGGCCAATCTGGATTCTGGAACGCCTGTGGCATTTGTTTCAACATTGGTATGTTCTAACAACATTTCAGGTGTGCCACTGAGCCGAGACCGGTCTTCAGTCTCTCCTCATGTATTGACTCTTTCTTCTGGGTTCTTGCGATCCCAACCGCCTGGGCTTGCAATGTTTGTTTGTTACGAGGGAGACAGACTCGGCGCCAGCGCGACAATCCACCGCCAGGCCATCAGCGCATCAGCATGTATACGCAGCCTCCCTATTGCAATAATTTGAGGCCTCGAGGCCTCAACTTGAAGCGCCGGAAGGGACATGATGAAACGCCTATCCATCTCACTCTGTATGACTATTAGCACATATCCAACCCTGGTGACACACTGTATGTCACAACTTTATATTATCGCAGCGTGTTTAACATCCCACAGGTGGTAGTCGCTCATGCATTACACGTACGGATGTTGATTCCTTTCTGTTACGGCGCAATCCTGCTGACACAAGCTCCTTGTTCTTCATCAGGGGGCTTGCGCCTACCATCCCTGTACTGGAATCCGGGAGAACGGCCACTCGCAATTCGTCTGATTCCAGCTAAACATGTTGCTACTGTATGTTCATAGTCCCGTTTTCCTCTTGATCCGTTGCATGAAGTCCTCAAGATGCGTGCTTTCCGACAGCGGGCACGCAACCGTGGATGCGCAACGGTATCCAGGGACCAGTTTAACTGACTTCGGTCTCGACCTTCGTCTCAGAATTATTCATTTTTTTATTTTATGTTTTGTGATATTGTGGTCGTTTTGTTGTAGGACTATTTCATGCCATCCATGGCACAACGGTTGCACCGCATGCTGGTGGATGGAACACCACAAAAGGATCCCCCATTCCCGGAAGATGGCAAGTATCATCACTTGATGCCCTTAAATTTACCACCGTATCCATCCTCGATCCTCGATTAACCTTGGACCGATCATAACTCTGGGTGTTTGCTCATCCCTGCATACATGGACACCGACTCGGAAAGCAATCATCGGGAGTATCTCTTTCCCTCAATGGAGTTCTCGTCTAGTCCCCCAGCCAACATCTCCTCCAACCCAGTATCATTTCCTCCCCAGGGCATGGCCGTCATAAACGGGAGACGGTCACACCCGTGGTCCTTGGGTACTATTCCTGATTCCCAAGCCAACGCAGAGTCAAGTATTCCAGTTGGCTGCGGTGCCCATTCCGATGCTCCGGCATACACCACTGGTCTCTGTCCACCATCACATTCTACCCTTTTCGCCGTCGACACAGTAGCCGAAACACCCCATCCTGAAACCCTCGTCGCCGCCAATGATATCCACCACGAGGACTTACCGCTCACATGTTCCTTGGAAATGGACACTATCTGCCAGAAAATGGTCTCCTCGGTATGAGGTCTTTCCCAATCCTCCCGAAATTTTCGATCTGACTGAACGAGCTCGCCTTTACCCAGTGCATATCACCGTTATCGACCATGCGAGGATCACAAGGCTCTTCGCCTGCCTTGGTTAATTTGAATGAGGACCCAAATGACGACATTTTTGCCGAGGCGCACACAAATCGTAACTGGCGGCAGGGCGGCATGTCGACATATACTCCTTTGGACCACAACCTTCAATACACAGAGATTCTCCAGCAGTCTCAGAGCTCGAGGAAACATCTCACGGAAGCGTCATTGAGGTCGCCTCTGAAAACTGTGAAGGCTCGTCCAGGTGAAGAACGACACCCGTGCAAGATCTGCGGGCTAGATTATGCACAGAAGCGGGGTGTTACGCGACACGTCCGTAGGGATAATCACGGGTAGGGCGACCCGTGCGGGTTGGCGGGCCGGGTTGTCCCGGGTGCGGGCGTGGGTTGCAAAATTCCAGCCCGCGACCAACCCACACCCTCAGCGAGGGTTGGCCCAGCCCGCTACGGGTTTGCTTTCTCATCAGCGGGCGCACACGGGCTGACTACCAACGACCAATCTCCACCTGCTCCACCTGCTCCGTTGCCAAGTCACCGCGCTGCAAGTCGCCGCAGCATTCGTTTACAGCTCTATAGCTGTCCTCGTGCCCTCTCCGTCTCCGTCTCCGCCTCCGTCTTGTTCTCCCGTGCCGCAGTGCGACATGCTTGGTGCATTTTGTGATGCACCGAGGCATTCGGGGCTTCTTTCTCACAAACACCTCAAGTCCGAAATCCCAAGTCACCGTCCAGAGGCCACGCGGCCCTTTTCACTCTTCCGTTCTCTCTCAAGTCATTAGATCTGTGTGCCAGCCATCCCAGGACGCTCTCTCTCTTCTGAGTCTTCTCCCTCTTTTCTCACTCGATGAACCATCGCAATGCTGATACCCTCCCTCTCTAGGTCACCCTCTCTCTCGTCGACACGCCTCAACACCTTGAGCTACCGGAGCTCTGATCATTAAGACAACGCGCGTACACGGTTCCTTCACCCTTCTAGAGCCTTCAGTTTTCCATGCTCGTTCTCAATGGGCATACCAAGGCTTTGTGGTGCGTCGTTTATCCATCCCATCCCTCTGCAGTCTGCACTGACTGGGTATTGAAGAATACACACACAAATAGGCCAATTCCATCGCGTCACCTATGGAATATCAATCCCTCCATCTCGACATCCAGGTCCGCGTGTCTCTCATTCTCCTCGTACTATCTGCACGAACGTCTTGGTGACTCTGCCCATAGGACGACTTGATACACACTGTTCAAGACACCCTCGCCCACATCTCCCAACTGCAGTCCGTGCAAGATATCATGTCCGGTTTGGGCAACGCAAGTCAGCAAGTTCTCATCAAGGTATTTGTTTTTGCGTCTGATACGACACGGCTTCAGGCGTGCTCAACAACCCTTAGAGCCACGCAAGCGGCGATAACTCATTACCGGGTTTTTCAGTGAGTCTCATATGTCTTCTCAACACTACTCATTGCTCTGATACTATCCTGCCTCGTAGCTACTCGCCTCCCGCCAGCACCAGTATGGCACCATCCATCGCCTCCATCCTGGCGCGCCCACCACATCACGAGTTCACACGTGTTTCGTGCTTTCCACGGATTGGGCATGCATCGTCGCAATCCTCGTTGCGTTCCCACTTCCCACTCACCAGCGTTCCGAACATATAGGGCCAAGCCTCCATCGCTCACACGCGTGCATCCCACACGTGCACTGGCCACAGACAGGAAGAACAACCACTGCATCGGTCCCCTCAGGTTCAGTTGAGCCCACTCCGGTCTCGTTCATTACCAACGACCCCCATGACTGTGAGTCTGCCACAGTTCAATTGTTGCAGGAATATGCGAGGAATATGGGTGCGTGCAGTCTCTCGACTCTTCTCAAGTACGGTGACGACGTTACAACCTATCAGCATCGTAAACGGAATCGCGGTGCAAGCATCCATTGCATGGCACACGCATGTAGACAACGCCGTGTGCTGAGCACGCACCGGACTTTCTCTTGAAGATCCGGTCGGGAGACTCGGGACTCATGCGCTCATGGTTGCATTTGAGTCTACAGATACGATTCAAACGAAGGCACAGTCGACTGGATTATGCTCATCGCGAGTGATGATGTGAACAGGCGGAGGGAATTCTCTGAGCAGGGCGATACACAGGGAGACACGACGCGCGCATAAAACAGTGACTTGTATGCTATATAGGCTGTCATGTAGTTAAACTGTCGTGTGATTAATGTATCATTTTTAAGAAAAAAGCATTCTATTCAGCCAATTTGAGTGAATATACATATTAGTACTTGCCGCGGCACCTCGCACATACGTGGCATACCTATCGTGTGATTAGGCAGCCGCCGGACCGGACGACCGATCGACTTGGAAACCACGCGCGACCAGACTATGACAATAAACGAGGCCTTTTATCTCGACGATCTCACTATCAAATCCCTCAGGAACAAGATGGGCCATTAACGAGCATCATTGGGAGATGCTGTCTACTCCACCCAATCCGCCGAAGAAGTACAGGATCGAGAGTGGCGTCCAATTTTCTTTTCTTTTCTTTTTTCGTGTTGTTGTTTCATCGCGTTTGTCATAGGCTCTTTGTTCTTGGTCAAGTCAGTTGCAGTAGCACATTAAATAATGAATATATTGTATATAGTGATAATAGTACTTGCTACATGGTGTGATAAACTACAAACCCATGGGCAACCCCTCACCCTTGCCCGTACCCTTATCGTGCAGGATCCCGTACCCTGAGAGCGGGAAACCCTTACCCTTGGCGCGGGGCACGGGTAGCGCCGGCGGGCGGGTACGGGTCGCTTAAAAAAACCCCGGGGTGGCCCGTGATTATCCCTACACGTCCGAGATGTACACGAGGACGAGGACAGCTGGTGTCTGCATTGCATTGGTTTCAGGTGGCGTCGCCGCCCCGAGTTGAGGGAACACCTCAAGCAGCACCATCCTGATATCCACCTCCACGCAGCACTAGCGTATGCTACAAAGCTCCGTCGCAAGGCCACAAAGGCAAAAAAACGCCGTGACGTTGCCCATGAATTAGCATTGTTTGATGCTATTTATGCTCATTTCGCATTTTCTTCCAGAGAAGGGCGTGGCCCACCGCCAAATGCCGCTGTGTGAACGTTCCTTTCTGGCGTTGATTGATTTTATCTGCTTACGCTTCTTTCGACCCGATACCTTCGCTTCCTGTGATTGAATTATCAGTTTTACCCCCTCTTATCTTTTTACTTGCTCCTAGTGGTAGACTCCACGCTGATATCGGACCCCGAGTGTACTGGGCTGCGCCCAGTCAGTCGCGTTTGCGGGTAGCTTAAATTGTATCACACATACTGTACTGTATTAGCGTCGTTCCGGTCTTTCTCGTATCTTTACTTTACGATGTTGTTGTTTTCTTTTTTGTTCTGTTGCGATGTACTGCTATCTCGCAGCCTAATCAGTGTATTTTACGGTCTCCGGACCTGTGACCGCTCCGACTCCGAGCTCGCCAAGATACCGATGTCGCAGCACGGAATCATACTAAGTCAACCGCGGCGGCTGCCGACAGACCCGCGAACTTAGCGAGCTTACATAAGAATTTTGGTCTCAAACTCAAACTGTTTATCGTCGCCGTCACGGTGTTGCCGTGTCCAGGTATCGAATATCCAAGACCTGCATTGCTGCTAAGGCAGGTCTCACGCAGTTCCAGCACAGGTTATGTAAGCATCTAACCCTAGGGTTAGGTCATGTGTTTTGGACAAAGTTTGTTCAAGTTGATGTTCAATTTATTAGTCTTAGGCCGCTGTCCACAGGGCATGTATGTACAGTACTGTAACTAATAACTATCTATTCTGCAACCGTTTTCTTCACAAACGCAGCCATATCCGGGGGGAGAGTGCGATGACCATGGTACCTTTTGTTGGCCCATGCTGCTTGAGCTCCAGACAAACCTTGACGATATGCTGAAATGAAGCGCGCCGACCTGTCTGCAAATCTGCAAACAGATTAGGGTCTGATAATAAAAAAGAGGTGGTGACAGACCTCCAAATCTGTTCAAGGGGGATGTCATCAAGACAATCCAACATCTTCTTCTCCATCTCGTTGAGCGTCCTCGCACAGCCAGCAACACGAAACCGAAGTTTTGCTGCACCCCAATACTGCTCGATGAAGTTCAACTTGCAGTGGTATTTGGGGTAGTAGTTGCATAAGTGGCCATGCGATTCGATGTGCTCCTGGAGAAGGGGCTTCTGCGATGCGAAGTCTGGCTGGGTGTAAAGAAGGTGGCGGCAGCAGCAACTGACTGGTCCATCAGGACGCTTGGGGCCAGCACACTCAACAGAGAGACCACCCTCGGGCCAAAGGCCACGCTCGCGGATAATGACTTCCATACCCTTGAACCACCCCGGATACTGGGGGTGGTCATCTGGAAAATAAAAGGACTGTCGGAGTCCTGTCAATGGGTTGATACCGTCGCGCATGCGTGGGCCCTTCGGATGGTGCATCCAGCCACGCTTGGGATCTAGAGGGACACGGACAAAAATTAAGTAGCGACCCAAAAAAAAAAAGAGGAACACGCACTTTTGACCATCTTGGTCGCAGAGATGGCATCTCCAGCACACTTCAGGTGACTGGGTGCATTGTCGAACACGAAGAGACCCTGGGCAAGGCCATTTACCTTGCCCTCAAAAATGTCGATTGCGCGATCGACTTGCGCAATGAGTTCCTTCGAGTCGAAGTATCCGTCGCGGTTCTTGCCTGGTTTGAAAACGATGCGAGCTTCTCTGGAGGGTGAGTGAGTGAGTGCAGCAAGAAAAAAGAAAGAAAAAACACACCTTTCGCCATCGCGAAGGCGTCCCCACTCCACTATCAAAAGATCCGAAACCATCAGTGATTGTCCCTTGCCTTTTGGTTTAGGGGATGGGCAACTGTCTTGATGGCTCCAACAAGTCATCCTTTCGTCGTTTTGATAGAATACAGACTCGTTGTGTGTGATGAGAACGAGGCAAGGTGAATCATCGGAATCGGAAGGACGAGGAAGGGGACTTCCGTTTTCGTCCCAAAATTGGAAACACATTTCGTATTCCGCTTGCCATCGATGGACGAACGCGCGTTGATAGGCCACGACATCATCTCTCTCGTGGCTGTCAATATACATTCCGTTTTTCTTTTTGCTATAGTGCCAACTCAATTTCTCGAGCCATCTGTGTGCTGTTGCCTTTGAAATGCTTGGCTTGTGAATCCCCAGCCGAGCAAACATGATCTGAAACTTCTCGCTTGCAACAAGTTCGCAAATGATCTCAGCTTTGATGAAGCCCTTCTTTGCCCTCTCAGACAACTCCTCCTGGATCGCCTGTGAAATGTCGTCGTCCTCAAGAACTGTCTGCCGGGTATAGCAAAAGGAATGAAGAGGGAGTCGCTCCTCCTGGACAAAGTCAAGAATCCATGTCCGGATGCTGCGCGCGCGATTCAATCCACGTCCTTGTGTGCTTGCCACAATCATCGAGGCCCCTCTCCATGTGTATGAAAGCCTCGGATCCAGAAAAATGTTCAAGACCCCGACCATGGCATCAATGTGAGCTCGGAAGACAATGTCAAGTGTCTTGTCTTGGCTGTGTCTCTGCAGTTTTCCCCGGGCCATCGACAACGCCTCTCGATTGCGCAGCAAGTTTAGCGCACTATCAATTAGGGTTGGTGGGGATTTATCCACTGGGACATATCCGTGGCAAAGATTCTCAAGGAGCATCTGGGCAGCACTTTGTGTCCCATCGGCACCCAGCGCTGCCTTGTCTTCCGCTTCAGTGTGCCCACCATCTTCGCTGCTTAGATCACTCCTCATGTCCTCTTCTTCCTCTTCTTCCTCTTCTGTGGCTGCAAGCTGGTCTTGTCCGTTAATCTCAATGCATCAAGAAAGAATTTCCTGTGACACACCCGGCCCACGCGTTTGAACATCAAAACCTCGGTGTCCGACTCCTCCTGCTCACATTCCAACACCTCTGGCACACTTTCGGGACTCTCCTCTGATTCGGACACTCAACCGCATTCCAATGCTGTTGCAACAAGCTGCTCCAGGTGCACTTTTTTCTTGGCTTTGTCCTTGACATATGCCATGTAGCCAAACACCGAGAGAAAACCCTTTTCTGCAAGGTCTTCTCGAAACTTCTTGCGCCGCTTCTGGGTTCTCTTGGATTTGCCATTATATGTCTTTGGGCATTTTCGAGGCCCTCTCTTGCTCGGCTTTTGCTGCAATTTCCTGGGCCTTCTGCAAGATGCTGTTGAAGTGTTCGAGAGCTGACTGTTTGACGATTTCAAGGCTGTCATATGCTTCCTTGTCACTCTGACTGCCTTCATCAGCAAAATGGCCTAAAAATTATAATGTAATATATTGCATAAGTTCAATTATCAGAATAAAAAATAAATTAGTTAAATTATTAGATAAACTATTTAAATTCTTTTGGAAATAAAATGTCAATATATAATTAAAGATATTATAATTGTGCTCTAATAATACCATAATATTAGTATTATAACTAATTATTGGATGAGACAATATATTTAAAAAAAATATTAAATATTATAGAACTTTCAACTATTTATCTCTAATATATAGCCATTGATAAACTACAATTAGATCAATATAAAATTACATTGAAATTATAAAATTACAATATAATGGATACTAATTTAAAGTTATTGAATGTTTTATATAAGAGTAGAATATTTTTTTGGCCCTGTTACATGTCATAGAGTAGTCACCAGTGTCACACTGTCACAGCTTATGGTATCTAATAAAATAATACAGCACTATAAATATAATTTGTACTTTCAATATATATTTGACACAATAGCATAGTGGCTTAAAGCATCTAAGTAATTAGACTGATATTTAAGCAGTTGAGAGTTCAAATCTCTAAGTGTGAAAAATTTCAAGTTGAGCTATAAAATAATAGATAATAAAATAAATAAATAAGTCTAAATTATAAGTAGAATAATTTAATATAAATGTAAATAATTAAATAATTAAGCATAAGTAATTGGATAATTAGGTAAGAGTGCTTAGAGTGCTTAGTTATATTAGAATTTTTTAATTTTTGGTATATAAATTAGTTGTATATTAGCCTTAAATATATTGTTAAATAATGATATCTAATGGCATCTAATCAAGCAAATTATATGGTATCTCAATATATAATTAGTCTTATATAAGTTTCTAGTTATATTATTAGTTCAAAATTAGTTTATATTAGTTTCTAATTATATTATTAGTTCTATATTGGTTTATTATTCTATTACTACTCTAAAAAAAATTTCCAAATAATATTGCTCTTATTATAGATAGAGAAACTAATCAAACTAATTATTATACTAGAATCTAATTTAGCAATTATTATATTTTTTATTATATGACATTTTCTTTTTGTGAGGTCCACAACTATGTAACTAATTCATTGTATATGCATTACTCCACTTATTATATATAAGTTACCATATATTGCATTATAATTTTTTGGCCCTTTTGCTGATGTTCACACTCCTCGACAGTGGGCTGAAGGGGTCCATCATCGATATTTAATTTATCTTTTAATTTTGAGATAAGAAGCAAGCTGTCAGTAGGGATTAGAGCCGGAGGAGTGATTGGCTCAACTCACCTTGAGACCTTTGCACCTTTGCCTGCCTCGCTTTTTCCACATTTTTTTGTTTAGATTGAATATAATTCTTCTTGCGAGACATTTCAATAGTTTTCTGAGGGTTTACTAGATGGTTAAAATGGTGTAGACGGTGTTTAAGACAACAACGCTTAACCAGGCACAGTCACGTGACCAGTCATGTGACCCTGACAAATGTCTGACATCGACAACACAAAACTGCACCATTTTGTTCCTAAGTGTTTAAAAGTGATATTTATGCAAAAACATGTATTTTTAATATTGCAAAAAAATGGCTTGATTTTTTTGAAAAATCTTTTATAGAGGTTATTTCTATAGATCATATCTACTATCTCTATAAACTATAAGGAGTTATAATTGATGTGTGGCAGAGGATTGGGAAATGTGAGCAACCATCGTGAATCGCTTACATAACCCGTGCTGGAACTGCGTGAGACCTGCCTTACTATCGTTCGTAGTAGCGGTATTCCTCACAGCAGTATGACCTCAATAGTGACTCGCGCATTAGTGATCATCTTTCATCTATCAACGACAAATACAGAAATCTGAACGAAGGCTGTGTAAATTCAGTCGCCGGCTGAGTTGTGCGTGTCTTTGTCTGCAATCACTGGCACGCTTATGGGTTTCCGACTCTGATCCTTCGACTCTGAGCAGAACAAAGCGATACGGTGCGACTCATCTTGCCAGGGCAGGACGCACGGCCGCAAACGGCTTAGTACTGATATCTTCCCTCCCTTCGCCGGGCTGTAGTACTTGTAACTTACTGCGTCTGTATTTGTGACCTGTTTTCAGCAGTACCTGTTCATGAAGACGGGTAATGATCGGTTTGGGGAGTCATTGTTTGAAACTTGAAACATACAGCCCGGCCGTCACGGCGCATACAGTACATGTACCACCACCAGTAAAGCCACGTTTTTTTTTTGCCTTTTTCTTGTGATACCCTTGTCTTTTTTCAAAGCCTATTATAACGAGTTCCGGATACGGACATGCGGACTCATGCTTCGGAGTCGTCTCCTGGGGCCAGACCCCAACCTATTATCACCATGAATGATGAATCAAGTACGCATAGCCTGGGCCAGGCGTGTTAGAGTCTGACAGAGTCTGACATATGGCAACGCTCGATCACCCGTGACGGACCACTCACGGTAGAGGACTTGGGATCAGATATACAGCCACTGGCATGCTGGTGCGTGGATACCCACATCATCGCCATCAAACCCGTCTGTGACCCCATCCGTCTCCGAGTCTCGGATGTCCGTGGCATCGTAGATTAGTTCTAGACTGCAAGATTTCTCAACCATTTTGAGTATTTGTATGGCAGATCCGGGGTAGTTCCGTAATCCTAAGGGGGCCAGATGATGGATCATTGGATCAATCAGGCGTGCCTCGTAGCAGGAAAGCAAAGCACGCCAAAATTGGTGATACACGTATTACCTTTCTCGTCATCGAGAGACCTAGAACGTGTCATGCCATTTTGAGTTATCTCTTCGGGATTTGCCTTTATTACCACCCCCTCACCATATGGCGGCAGCAGCTGGTTCGAGTGAAACCCCAAGGTAGTGGAATCATCCAAACTGGCAGTTTGTTTGTTTGAGTTCAGGATCGGCCAAAACTGGAGACATGTGCATGTGGCCGCCGTCTGGGCTCAAAGGTACCCTCATCCTGGACTCCCAGAGAAGAGCTACCAGTCAGACAGGTTCACTCAACGCTCTTTCTATCTCATCTACTCAGCAATTTTACGATGGGCCCTGCTATATATCAAATAACGACCAGTGACCTAGGGATATTCGAACGGGCCATGTTAAAACCGAGCTCGCGCGTGGCTCATTCCTCCCTACGGACTAGTTATTTTAGTAGTTTACATTGGTTTTAGTTTCTTCCCCCCTCTCTATTCCTTCCATTCATACTGACATACGTACACTTTTTCTCTATAAAACATCTGTATTTACACCCGGGCACTCTCGCGCGTCTGCACACACCCACATCTCGCCGATCAACTCGTTTTCCCATCCGCGCGCCCCGTTTGTTCCAACAAATTTACTTTGATTTTCTGGATGAACACCACGCAGCCAGGCCCAAGCTTATCCCAGTCCAACTGAGCCAGCCAGCGGTGTCTCTTTAGCCCAGACTTGAGATAAAACAGGGCGGAATGGACATGGGGTCAACTGGTTTGATGTGTATTGGGAGCCCAGCCGCGGAGCCAGACTAATGTCGAACACATAGCGTTCAGCTGACCGATATACCACTTCGTCGAACATGGTACCAATCATCGGAGACGAGCTACCACTACCCTAGTTGTAATGCATTTATAGACCACCTAGGGTGACACACAAGGATCGAGATACACGATGACGGCTTGGAGACGAAATGAGAAAAGAGAGGTATGGAGAGAAGGGAATTCAAGGAACCCCGAGGCCTTACAGTTCAGTTGCAAGCCCTGAGCCCGTGACGCAGACGTGTACATAGGACCTATTGTGCTGTCTGAGTCATTTTAGCAGTTGAGCCAATTGCCAGTATGTAGCTCAATATCAATTAATCACGTATCTTCGATTCTTCGTACTGTAGAGAAAAGCGACGAGAACTGGGTTATGAAGTTATGAAGGATTGCGGCATGCGAGGTAACTTCGAGTCAGGGGGGGTGGTGCGTATTGTCGCAGATAAGCGGCACAAGCATAAGCGGCGGCTTGCTTATTTATTTTCATCGGGAGGGGAACACGATCGTAGACACGCGTTTTTGGCCCAGCCAGGCACCGCCTTCGTATGACCACTTCCTGCGCGAATTCTCTGCCCTGGCTGCCAGCCAAATGCTTCTCACGCTGGCGTCCGTATTAATCGCGCTCTGACACGCTGGATGAGTCATGGACAAGTGAGAAGAGTGAGAGACGCCATCCATGAAGTCAAACGCCATACAGTATAAGGACTGGAAGCTTTACGAGAGATTCGGCTAGTGCTGCGTCAGGCCGCGTCAGGGCCCACATCAGGGTGCCTCCTCAGCCTCGGGTCGCTGACGTACTCCGGTGCTCCCTTGACCTGGAATCGGAACGGTCGCTGAGCATCTGAGGGGCGAGTGTGTGACATTCTGCGATATATGTGAGTGCTTTCTGGTTTCGCAAGAACCTCTCCGCGGAAAACGTCGCAGAAGAAGAGGAGCGGTAGCGGAAAAGACGGTAGAGGTGGTGGTACGTGACGTCTGCCAGACGCCATGTGTATCAACTACTGTACAAGAAGTGCTGGTTGGGCAGCCTGGTGCTACTGCTCGCTTGCGCTTCCGAAAGAGCATCTCGATTGAAATATGACCAGAGACATCGTGCAGAATGATTTGGGGCGCATGAGGGACGAAGAGGAAGGGATGAAAAAAACCCGAAAGGCCCGGGCCCGGCGGAACTTTCCCGATCCGAAAATCAAAATCTAATCTAATCAGACAAAGACAAACGCGGCACAGCCGCCACGCCACGCCGCCACGGCAGCTGTCCACTGCAGTGACTGACTCTTTCACCCCCCACCAACTCTGAAAAAGCCATGGCAGACATCAACGCTGTCGCTGAACAGTTTATCACTTTCTACTATCAAACGTTCGATTCGAACCGCGCGAATCTCGGTCCGCTCTACGTACGTCGCCGGCCATTTCTTTCTTTCTTTTCTCCCGAGTCTCCTATGGGTGGGGTTCGGATATTGATCTCTTGATGGCTGATCTTCCCTCCCTCCCTCCCTCCCTCCAACTTAACTTTAGCGCGATTCATCAATGCTTACATTCGAGGGAGCGCCTACCCAAGGTGTGGCCGCAATAATCGAGAAGCTGACGGTGAGAAGATATTTTTCGCCTTTTGAGAATCCCATCCCACCACAGCCACCGCTTCAATCCTAATCTCATCTTTTGCTACGCAGTCGTTACCATTCCAGAAAGTGCAACACAAAGTGACCACGCGCGACGCACAGCCTTCTTCCCCGTCCGTTGCATCACTCATCGTGAACGTGACTGGCCTGCTCGTGGTAAGTACCGAGCGCATGCAAGTCCCCTGGGGCTTTTTATTCTTGTAATTGACACTCATC
>QLOU01000973.1:0-11112 GCA_003313715.1 Russula abietina
GATTCAGAGTCGTGAAAAATGGATTTCAATCTCTAGGTCCAATTTCAATACCGCGTAACACCATAGTACGTCGAAAGGCATCCATCAGTGTGCCTTGTTCCTGATGGCTTCTACAGCCATTCCCACCTGCAAATGCAATATTTACTGGCTTCGGCATCTTACTTGCTGTATGGTTCTCAATCTGATCCATATATGTTCTTGACATCTGGCTTCTCTAGACGGTCAAAGAAAAGGGTGCCAGCTACGACGCACTAGTTGACCTTTTCGCGTCCTTCGAGAATTTCCTCAGTAGACTTAGTATATACACCGGAATCCCTCCAACGCCAGCCTTGACGAGCGTCTTGGTGAAGATAATAACAGAGCTGGTCTCTACGCTCGCTGTTGCCACCAATCAAGTCAAGCAAGGGCGATTAAGTGGGTTTTTCTTGGTTGTTACGACTGTTGACTAAATGCAATTCAGAGAAATTTATGGGAAAGCTTGGGGGAGAGAAGGACGTCGAAGCGACGATCCATAGGTTGGATAGGCTCACACTGGATGAAAGTCGGGCGACTGCCGCTCAAACCCTCGAAGTTGTTTACGGTCTCGTTCAGCATAGGAGAGCCGTCATGGACGGTGAGTATTGGGCGTTCCGTTCTTCCTTAGCCTTTTGCTGAATGTTCGTACTGTGCACATAGACGCAGACGAGACTGAATCGGCGAGCGTTATTAAGCAAGCTTTAGGTATGCTTTGTATTGGCTTCCGATGACCGGCGAAACAATATCTGACTGGGTGATTAGAAAAGATTCAAGAAATCGTGACCAAAATGAACCAGGCGGAACGTAGGTTATTTCCTATATCCGATG
This sequence comes from Russula abietina, assembly GCA_003313715.1. Lineage (NCBI taxonomy): Eukaryota > Fungi > Basidiomycota > Agaricomycetes > Russulales > Russulaceae > Russula > Russula abietina. The sequence goes on from QLOU01000973.1 coordinate 844, forward strand.
TACTACACATAGACGACTACGAACCCTGATCATGTCTTTAACAGGCGACAAGTTTCTGCAGGACATCCGAAACTGGCTATCACCTCCGGACCCCTGGAAGAATCATAACATTGCACGTGAATCTCAACATAGCGGAACGGGAACATGGTGGATTCAAGGAGACGCTTATGCGGAATGGAAGTCTTCTGGTGCAAGTTCACTCTTATGGGTTAATGGAAAACGTCAGTATTTCGTACTGGCGTTTCTGTCACAAACTGAGAATGCCTCTTATACAGCGGGTGCGGGAAAGACTGTCATTTGGTACGATGATCTTCTGAAAATTTGCGTTCATAAACTTATGCTGTTATCTAGTTCTGCCATCGTTGAGGACATTCGTTCCCTGCAGAAATTCGGGCTGGCATCACTCGCGTTCTTTTATTGCGACTTCAGGGAAGATCAAAAGAAGGATGTTCGTGGGTTGCTCTCATCCCTACTCGTTCAACTTTGTGGCCAATCCGATATCTATTCCACCACTCTTTCCGATTTCTACACGGCACATAGTCGTGGCTTGCAGCATGCAACCAATGGTGAACTACTAGAATGTCTCAAAGACATGCTAAAGCTTCCAGGACAAGCCACAGCCCATATCATCATCGATGGCCTGGATGAATGTCCAACGACTACTGGTATGCCTTCTCCTCGTGAGAATGTATTCAAGCTTGTGGAGGAACTCGTCGGTCTACACATTCCGAATCTGCGGATCTGTGTCACTAGTCGACCTGAGGCCGACATCTCTGATGTCCTTCAACCTCTGGTTTTCCGTTCTATTTCGCTCCACGAGGAGAATGGGCAAGTCCAGGACATTGCCGATTATGTCAAGTCCGTCATTGATGATAAGATGCGAAGATGGAATGCTAGAGACAAACAACTGGTCTTTGATGTGCTCACAAGGAAAGCTGATGGGATGTGAGTGGCTCATGTCGTCATTACCCATCTGACTCATTCACATACATAATGTAGGTTTCGTTATGTCTTCTGTCAGCTCGCGTATATCCGCCACTGTCCCCCCGAAGACATACAACGCGCTCTGGACGACTTACCAGATACACTCGATGAGACATATGCGCGCACATTGGAAAATATTGGTGACCAAAACTGGAAACGTGCACACCGACTATTCCAGTGTGTCTCAGTGGCAGCCCGTCCATTGCACGTCGAGGAGCTCTCAGACATTCTTGCATTTGATTTCGAAGTAGAGTCAACACCCACATTTCGACCTGAACGGCGCTCGGAAGACCCGGTAAACGCTGTGGTATCCACATGTTCCAGTCTACTTGCCGTCGTCGACGTGGATGGTTTTCAAGTCGTTGAATTTGCGCATTTCTCAGTCAAGGAGTACTTGACGTCCGAACGGCTTGCCAAGGCAAAGGACACCATCTCCCGTTTCCAAGTTTCCATGACACCAGCCCATACCATCATTTCTCAAGCCTGTCTGGGTGTCCTACTCCACCTTAACGAAGACGTCAGTAAGGACAGCCTCCCGAGATTCACTCTCGTAGAGTATGCTGCCGAGTACTGGCCGGACCATGCACGGTTTAATAACGTGTCGTCAAACATCCTAAACGAAATGAAATGTCTATTTGATCCGAGAAAGCATCATCTTTCGGTCTGGCTCTGGATATACGATCCGGTATGTCCCGAGGACCCCTTTTTTGACCCAGCAACGGATCGCCCAGAAAAGCCCTCTTTAACGCCCTTGCATTATGCCGCCGTCTGTGGGTTATGTGATGTCGCAACATTCCTGATCGTCGAATGCTCGCAGGATTTCAGCTTGGAAGATGGTCCAACTCCGTTGCACTTAGCAGCGGAATTTGGACATGCGGAATTTTCTCAGGTTCTTCTCAAGCATGGTGCAGATATAACCTTTGTGGACGACGACACGGGTTTCACACCGTTATGTCAGGCATCGTATCACGGTCATGCAGAAGTTGCTCGGCTGCTTCTCGATCACGGCGCGGATAGGGAAACCCAGGATAGGGATGGAAGCACGCCATTACTCCTGGCGTCGCAAGGTGGTCATGTGAATGTTGCTCGGGTGCTTCTTGAACACGGAGTGGATAGGGAAGCCCGGGACAAGTATAATCATAGTCCTTTAGACTGGGCTCTGGAAGGGGGGCATGTGGGACTCGCCCGGGTCCTTCTGGAGCATGGTGCGGACGTAAAGGCCCAAGACAAGTCAAAAAATACACCGTTGCATGTTGCATCGAAACGCGGACGGCTGGCAGTTGCTCGGGTACTTCAAGAGCACGGCGCAGATTTGAATGCGCAGAACAAGTATAACCAGACTCCCTTACATCGGGCAAAAGGAAAAGAGGTTGCTCAGTTTCTCATCAATCACGGCGCAGATGCGAACGCCTTGGACCTCGATGGTCGGACTCCATTGCATATTGCATCGAAATGCGGCCATGTGGATGTCGTTCGGGCCCTCCTCGAGCATGGCGTAGATGCGAATGCCCGAGATGCCTACAACGAGACTCCGTTGGATCTTGCGGGGCGCTCGGGGTCGTGGCGTTCGGAACGTCACGGTCATGATGTTGAAAAATTGCTACTTCAGTTTGGCGCCCTGGATTTGTGCTCAAGAAAACGAGGATCTCACTTCGTCGACGAGAGCGACAGCAAAAAGAGACCGCGACAGGATGCCCTTGCTGCCAACGGCGTGCGAGGCGGAGGATCAGAGGATGTGATAATGACGGACGAGCTTGGGAACGTTGTGTAGGCTATGAAGCACGTACTGTGGTGTTCATCGCGAGCGCAGTGAAGCAACCGTTGGCTAACTAGCATAAAAGGCCCGAACAAAAATGCTATCAGAGAATTTTATAATCGCCATATATTTCTTGCATTTCTTACAAAACCTTGATTCTTGTGTAGAGGGTCCTTTATGCTATCGGAATGACATTACTGTAAAAAAAGTTTGCAACTTTTTGTCTATATCAAAGGAATTTCGGCGTACGCGAAAGGCCTCGGATCGGCCGGGCCGACGGATTGTGGACCTCACACTCTACACTTCCTCCTACGGTCGTCTTCGTCAATCACAAGCCTTCTGTAGCTAAGATTGAGGCTGCAAGGATCGAAGGGTCGTCCAAGGAAAATGGGAGAGGGATAAGATAATAAGGAAAGGAATGAGGTGGCAGAGGCGCCGTGGGCACACGTTTTCCATGAATCCAGAGTATTGAGTCGGAACTTCTTCAAACGCCCTTCCTTCGAAGAACCAGGTTGCCGTTCCCTTATGATTGGCGTTGCATGCGATATTGTGATTCGTGGATGGATCTGGTGGCGAAAGCCATCTATCTACGACGATCCTATCTGGCAATAATGCAATTCAGAGACCACGAACGTTCTCAATTGATTCACGTTGTTAGCTGTTTGATGGATAACTCCCCCAGCCACTTTTTCATCTACTACATAGTAGTATTAGGAGTCGAATAATTGATTGAAAGTTTTACGCACCATCACCGCCACTGATTTGTCATCAACAGCCGAAGTACATCTTTCACGTGATCGTCGACGCCGTTCACCCCATCATCGATGCCTGCTCTGTCGTCGATGACAAGCGCATTGTCCGCAGTTTGTCTGACCTCGCTATCAATGGAATTCTTGATCTTCAGGAGTTGCGCAGAGGCCACGAGCCTCCTCTTGTGTCAGCTTGTCCAGTCTAAGACTGGACAGGCTGACGCAAGAGGAGGTTCTCCAGCGCATCCTCGAGGTTGTTGTTGATTCCAATCAGTTTCTTGATTAGTTTCGTTTAGATAATTTTCTGAAAATAGTTCTGTCGACGGAAACGTATTCGTCACGGCAAAGACATACCCATTCGGCCTTGTTTTATTGCTGCGTTGAGATGTATTGGGCTCCTGGACTTGCTCTTGAAGCACCATGAAAACGCTGCTAGCCGAATCGCAGGCTTCGAGCCGGTCAACGAACGGGTGCGTAAAAAGATAGTTCCTTGTGCGTTTTTTGTATCCTTTCAAGGCAATCGAAAATTAGTTGGAAATTGGACGACGTGGGAGTAGGATGAGTGCGGGACATAAGCGGGAAGTGAGGAATCGAGGAAAGGATAGTACTAGAATCGTGGGTACTGTAATGGGGAAAGAGAAGAGGGGCAGGCATTGCGAGCGTAGCAAAACACGCTGGTCTTTCAGAGTTTCAGTTTCAAACCGGCGCCGGCCAAAGTATGGTCCGCCGTTTTTCCAGATTTGGATGCGATTTTGGCGGGGCGGGTTTTGAAACCGGAGTTATAAAAGGTTGGCTACTACTTTTGGCTACTACTTTCGTAGGCGGCGAAAGAAACCCACATCATTATTTACTACATGATCAAGGACAAAGTCATCCGTAAAGAAAGAAGACAAGAAATATACATGGCAAAGAAAACCGGGGGCAAATCGTGCGCTACCGCAGGCTGTACTACGAGCACGGTGGTGCTCAGCTCGTGATTCGGGACCCCCGAAGGCCGCGGCGCGACTGACAGGCTCGCGTTAGACATCGCCAGCAACCATATGTGTTACGGTCCTTGTCGTAGTCGTCACGCTAGTTGTCGTTATTATAGTCGTCGTCGCCCCTCCTCTCTGTACGCTGTCGTTTGTCGATATCGGCGGGTTCTTCACGACCTGCCGCTCTGCTGCCGGCGCTGAGCTCAGCCGCCAATAGGTGCTCACGTCATTCCGTTCTTGCGTCAGAAAAAGCTGCGGTGTGCGGTTCCTCAAGAAGAAGAAAAAAAAGCAACATTTTAGAACTGGAGAACTTACAGGCGTTCCTGCATAACTTCCCTTGGGGCCATCGTGGAATGCGGAAGCTGGATACTAGTGAACCCACAGCGATGAAATCGATATGCACTGGGTCAGATTACCACACTTACCGGACATATATGTCTCCTTTTTCATCACTGGCATCCTCGGTACCGCCCTCCGCATTCCCACTCTTATTGCCATTATGCATCACTTCCACTTCCCAGCACGTCGGGAAAGTTTCCGTGACGACTCCCGCGGCCCCTTCCAGGTGCAGTCCCTTCAAGTCCCAAACAGCGAGGAACGAGCCGTTCCTGACGACGCTGCCGATGGTGAAACCTGCACCACAAGGACGGAACTCCCACTACAGTACAAAGTACGTGGATACGTGATGGTGGCGGCGGCGGATTGCAAGATTGTAAGACCGCGCTGCAAAGCGCGCGGGCCCGGGGTTAGATCGATCACGACGATGCAAAGATCAGCTTCTCTAGTACAGTAGCTGCCGAGGAACGAGAAGCTCTTGCCTGTTGGTTTTCTTGCCCATGGAATCCAAATGCGATCAACGACCGATAGTCCGCACAGGATAGATCGAGTGTCATCCCCCAGCGGACGTCCGTAGCGGTGTAACGGCCTTGCTCAAGCTTCCGCACCGTCTTCTGTGCTGGCGGGATCGGAGTCTGGGATTGTGCCACCTTCGGAGAAGAGAGGAAGTTCGAACTTGTTATCATTCGCGAGCGAAGCCGAAGCACCTCAGTGGGAACCGTGGTTGACTAATTAGGGGTAAGTTAAGTTAGTTACACTGCAGTTGATAGCATGGATGTTATTCACGTTCCCTGCTTATGCACCCCACACCCAAGAATAAAATCCACGTTTTACGTCCTCAATACGAAAGTATGTGTGATCATGGAAGTCACCGCTCCATCGCGATACGAACCAAGTATAAAGAGGTCGCACATACCCATTGATTTCGATAAGTATTTGTTTCATGACACCATAGGGGCCAGTGTGGTTGCGCAGTATCAATATACTTAATTGCTCTTCCGAGTAATTATGATGTAGAGTCCAATTGCGTCAGGTGGAGGTCGACATGGGGGGTATAGCGTTAAAAGCACGGTGACCTTTATTAATTGAATCCATTTTTCCTTCTATTTCAGTCCCGCTGCCTCTGTCAAGCCTCGTTCACACATCACCTTATCTGTTTATCAAATCAGGTCTTCCTTCGAGAAAACCTTTCTTTACTATTAATTCGCGCCTACTTCCCTTCCGCGTGAGCAGCTCAAAGTCTATGTCGCGGATGAAAAGCAATCTAATCATATTCACTAAGCTACAAATGACAAAGCTGCAGTGGGCGCAAAGGTTAAAACTACACAGTAATTAGACGCAGGAACATTAAATTACACAGCAAGAGACACAGCAATGAAGACAACGGGGGTATGTAGATCTATGAGATTATGGAGCTTTAATGCGTAAGTAATGCGTAAGTATATCTCCATGCAAGGAATATCGGGTATCGATCACCACGCTAATTTTGATTTCCCAAAGCGAACACCGCCCTGCGAGATTGACACAATGGGGAACGACGCGGTCGTTCTGGTGGACTGGTTGAGAATAGGGATGCGAGCTTGGATCGCATCGTAAAGTTCCTTCTCCCTGGAGAGGAACTTGGATCCATATCGTCTATCACTGATACACCTGAGGACCTGCAGAACATATTGGTCCGTGTAGGCGGGGTTTATGCTCTTCGCCGAGGCAATGCTTCTGGACTTGATTTCGTATTGGACGACCTCCATCGGCTGCGTCAGCTGTTCGATATGGACGACTCCCGCGAACGTGGCGGTGGTATTGAAACTCGCTGGGGAGTTTGGACATTCCAACGAAATTTCCTTCCAGCCGTTCACGGTCATCCCGACGGTGGTACACCACACCCGGCCTTCGAACAACTCGTTGGGCGAAAGGACAAGCACCCACTGGGTGGGAAAGCCGGAGGGATTGAAAATGGCAAGACCGACGTGGGAGAAACAGAAGACCATGGTGCAAAAGACGTGAATAAATGAGGGGATAGAATAGTGTATGGTTTGTGAGTGCCAGATGAGAAAAATGAATGGTTTGGCTGGGTATAGGTCGTTTGGGTAACGAGATCGGGGACCAGAGGTTCATTCTTATAATCTCGTCGGAAGAGCTCAGAGACGAGATGTGGCGCGGTGTGGACATTGCTAGAGGACAGAAGTGTGGATTGTGACCTGTGGTCGACACTTTGGATCACCGATTTCTTGTGGCTTGAACTTAGGCGCCCAGAGTTTCGTGGTCATACAATGTCAACGAGAGCATCTCCCCCGAGTCAGCAGCACGCGGAACCAATCCCTGCGGTGGGCGAGAACGCCGGCACCACCACCAGGTATCTGCACAATGGCCACCAAAAGCGGCGTAACCAAGGTAGCCAAGCCAAGAGATAGTTATTGAGCTAGGAAAGAACGACATTACAGTATTGGCCGTTTCAAACCAGCTGAGCCGTTAACAGACAGACATGGTCTTGGGACATGGCGTGAACACTGGCAGGAGCTATCTATCGCCTGTCCGCCTGAGTAGAGGGCATGCATAAGCACTAGCTGGAAGGAAAAGCCGCACCAAGTCGAAAAAAAAAATGAGGTAAAGCACAATGACGACTGAGTATTGATAGACGCGTGGTTGTGGCAGGAAGAAAACCGAAGACGCCGAGTTCACAAACCAGGCAGTCAGAAGCACTTGGAACCAATCCCCGTGGTGGGCGGGAACGCCGGCACCACCACCAGGCATCTTGCACAATGGCCGCCACCTTCGAGCAAGATCGAGTCGTGGCCGTACGATTCCAGGCAGTTGTGGCGCTGACCAGGCACACACAAACACGCACACGCACGCACACGCACGCACACAACAATAGCACGGGCCGTTCCCGGCGGATGCAAATGTACTACAGGACCGTGACCACTGGGACTCACGGCCCTGGGTTCTACCGTACCTGTATTCATGCAACTTATACAGTAACAAAGATAATCGGTCGCAGCCCACTCGACGTCCCCGAATCCGTCCGTCGCTATCACACCCTGTGATCCTCCGCTCCGTGCTCCAACAGCAACTGCATAATGTCGTCACGTCCTTCTGTCATCGCTCTCATAAATGGAGTCTGACCCTCAGCATTCCGTACATGAACATCGGAGTTGTACTGTAGCAGCAACCGTACAACACCAAGATATTCCCCATCACCGAAAATGTAGCACTTGTACACCGGATTGCATGCCGTCGAGTTATTGGTATCACGGACATTCGCATCTGCACCACGCTCGAGAAGGAACCGAGTAAATCCTATACGTCCGAGTCCTGATACATAATGCAACGGTGTCCGATGCCTGGTTGATATCCGGGGCGTTCACATCTACACCGTGTCCGAGAAAAAGCCGGGAAACCTCTTCATCTTTCGCTAAATGTAATGGGGTCTGATTATGCATGCATTGGACCATCACATCTGCACCATGACTGAGAAGTACCCGAGCAACTGCTAGCTGCCCTAATTGTGATGCCCAATACGGCGGTGTACACCTTTGCTGCCAGTGGTCCTGCCAGTGTACATTTGTATCGCCGGCGGCCGGGAACGGCCCGTGCCATTGTTGCATGTGTGCGTGTGCGTGCCTGGTCAGCGCCACAACTGCCTGGAATCGTACGGCCACGACTCGATCTTGCTCGAAGGTGGCGGCCATTGTGCAGATGCCTGGTGGTGGTGCCGGCGTTCCCGCCCACCACAGGGATTGGTTCCAAGTGCTGCTGACTCAGAAGTGCCTGGTTTGTGAACTCGGCGTCTTCGGCTTTCTTCCTGGCATAACCACGCGTCCACTCAATACTCAGTGCTTTACCACATGATGCGCAGGACCAAGTGTCCAGTAGTGCACGAGAACTGCAGTACGACGGCGTCGATCACAGTAGGTTACTTATCCGCGAGTCACTGTCCCACCCATGCACCTCTCGAGCATACAGTACACCAGTATTGATCGATTGATCTCTCGCTACACCGCAACGCTCACTTATTGAGCCCTCACTGAATCGAATCATGAGTAAAACCGGCGTCAAGTAGATTACTACAGTAGCCCATATCTGGTACAGTAAAAGGCGCACAAAATGGACGATCGTAGACTTTCTTGCCTGAAGCGGGTGAGACGACCAACGGGTGTCCAATGGGTGTGACACGTTAAGCCAGTGCGTTAACCGGTCGAGTCAGGATCTGTTGCTGAGTTTGGCCATGTCGCAATACTGACTGACTAGCTTAGCTTGTTGGAAAATAAGGGGAATGTCGTTATCGGAGGAAGTGCTAGTGGTGTGAAGGGATAGGGATGACGGAGAAGGGGAAGGTACGGACGATCGAGAATGGCAGGGCTTACCTGTCACTTCTCATCCCACCTCTGCTATCGTGTGCTCCATCGAGTGCATGTGCCCAATCCGTTCCAGTCCCCGTCTCATACTCTCCTTCTATCACCGTGACGTACTTCCGGGCGAGCCTCGAAAATTAAGAGGAAAACGAGCGAAAGTGCGGCTATGGAAGAGTTTAGGGAGAAGGGGGTGAGTAGCAGGGACATACGCGGGAAGGCGTCTGGCCGTGTCGCTAGAGCATGACCGAGCCGAGAGCGTTACAGTACTATCCCTCAACCTTGGTTGCAAATCCACCCATAGTTGCAAATTCGCATTTTTTACCTCTTTCCGGCCACCTTTTGCCCTCGGACTTTTTGTACTTAGTTTATGTTATGTCTGGGAATACAGTCTCAAGTTTCAGATTCAAAATCCATTGGTTTGATCATGTGTTATAAGTCAATCTTCTGGCGTTACTACGTAAATTTGGAACAAATTCGAGGCTCGAGAGCTGAGTATTGCACGGATACCTACTTTCTTTTCAGATCACAGTAGGACCATATAGAGCTCCTTATATACCAAATTGTAAGTGTAGGGGTGTTCTGGGAAGGGAGATATAGGCATTGCAAAATCAAGCGTGACAATTGAGGCCTTATCAAGGTCGAAAGTCAAGCTGAGTTTGAAAACACATCAAACGCGTCAAACACTTCCGAGTCCAATTTCTATGCCTCTGCAGCTTCCTGCCCATGATCCGAAGGTCAAGGAAATTATTCTCGAAGGTTTATCCATCCTCTGTTCACAACCAACACCCAATGTTGCCAAGGTCGCTCGAGAACTCACTGCATTGCATGGCATTGTTTGCCCTTACGACACACTCAATCGCCGTTTTAATGGCAGCACTCGAGCTGCCTCCAATGCACATACCCACCGGCAGCTACTCACCCCTGCTGCTGAGACAGTCCTCGTTGACTGGCTCATCTTTCTTGGTGAAACAGGTCATGCTGTCGATAAAACTGGAATACGTGTCCGTGTCAAGCAAACATGCGGGAAGGAACCGATCTTTTCAACCTTGAATACAGTAGACCCTTCATAGAATAGCTCTTATATTTCATTTTAGACTAATAGACTATACTTAATGAGT
>QLOU01000975.1:0-23245 GCA_003313715.1 Russula abietina
CGAAAGAACCATGTGACCCTAGCTTGAAGAGGACTTTCAAGTTCCTGACTTCGTTTTTCAGTTGGTCGGTACCCGAATGACGGGCTTCCACCCGGTGATCTAAAAAACAAGGTGTCAAGGACATATGATATACTGCTTTGAAAAATACGCTAGAATTGCAGGGTCGGCGACGTGGCGTGACGAAAGTTTGAAATAGTATGACGGTACAATTTCAACTCAACTTGTAGATTTTATGTTTCCAAGCTGCGCTTGAGGTCAGGTCCCTGCGGACCAGTCGGGCCGGGTGGCTTACTTTTTGCTCGACGTTTGTTGTTTCCCTCTATGTAATCTCCCGATCCACCATTCCTACCATCACTTCCTGGCGACCCCTGGTTGTCGTTGCAGATTGATGGTCCCTTTGAACTTCATTGACAGAAAAGCAAGCACACAATGAGCCTCAGAAGGAATATACCAAAGGGGGCTAATCAGATTAGGTATGTCGCATCTGCACACCAGCTCGCACCGAGTCGCCCCTGGTGCACTGTAGTCCAGGTGACGTCGCCCTCCTGAGAGTATTTGATTTTTGTATAGTGGATTACCGATAGAACTGCACCCACGTATCTCGAGAATTGTGAAATATCGTTTTTGGGTTACAGTATAACGTCGCTTGAATCTGCAACTTCGTTGCACAGCCAGAACACTCGTGAGGGAGACGTCCGAGTCGAATGTCTAGCCACTCTTTCTCATCGCCATATCTTCGATATTCCAAGCTCGTAATTGGAATAATTTTTTGGCAGCGCTCAGCTGCAGCAGCAGCCATTTCCAGCTGACAACCGCCACTCGCTTGGGCCTAATGATGAAATGGCACCAATTGTTCCCAATATGTTCTTGGGTGGCCACGTCCGAGTATCTAATACAGTACCGCGTATCCGTTTTCCCTCGCAGATCGACGTGTTAGTCAACGCGCCTGCGTTAGTGTTTTAATTTACTTGTGAACAAGGAGGTTACGGTGACGGTCGGGCAGGGACCTATTCCCTCATCGTAAGCATTTCAATCTTTCAGAAGGAGGGGAAACTAACAGAACTACCTATTTTTCTACAGCCAATTCTTACTTCGTCTTCGTAGTCGCGCTCTCAAAGAAATTCTGTACACTGGATCCCAACTTATCCAGGAGCCTGCAGTGTGCGCGGAGTGAAATATTAATGGGTCCGATGCCGTAGGAAGGCAGGATGTGTGACTTGCTTAGCTTGCTCATCAAGGCGAATTTGTTGCTGATACGCCGGAGAGCATATGAGCAGACACGGAGATCTTATCCCGTGAACTCATTGTTCCTTTTCCTAATCAACCTTTAACCCGGAGTCATGGTAATGACAGACATTCTAGAGGTGACTACATTCCTGCTTGCAGGGCACGAAACTTCGAGGTAAAGACTATCCCTGTCCACTCATATACATACCTTTTGTAGCACGAGCACTACGGTTTGTTGGACGTTATCTGCATTTGCCCGTTATCCCACTGTCCAAGCCGAGCTTCAAGTTGCGCACCCTCCCGACCGATTCGCTAACCATGGATCAGCTCAACTCATCGCCGTACCTCGAGAGCGTTGTCCGCGAGGCTCTACGGCTCCATGCCCCTGTGTCTGGCACTCATCGCGTTGCGATGCACGATGCGGAGATCCCACTGCAGAAGCCGTTTACAGACAAACAGGGCGTTTCACAGGGCGCTGTTAGGTACGAATAACCATATCTCTTTGAGTATCACTCAGATGGGAGGGGTTGACTTGTGTCCAAAGGTGATGTGATTCGACTGTTGGGTACTAGCTCGACAGAAGTATGGGGAGAAAACGCGAGCAAGTGTCTCCCAGTAAAGGAACTTCTGAGCGTCTATGGACCCTTGTTTGATGAGATTTATTGCTGGTGCGCACGCCTGCATACTGACTAGGCTACCGTTTCTCTGTTGTCGAGTGCGTCTATCATATAATTACACCTCTCGCTCGCAAAAGCGTGCCAATGGGTGCGTCAGATAGTTGGCCTTCTAACTGATTACATCCGCAGGATCGAAGCTCTCTCTTATTCACGTTCGTACGCACATTCGAGTTCGAATTGGCTATATACGAGTGACTGGGATCGTGAGTCGTCTTTTAATTGTGTCGAATCCTTCCGCGGGGTTTCAGTTGCCGCTGTTGATTCGACTAGCGAATACGGACTGATCGCAGAGGATAATGACGCACATGTTGAAAGCTTGAAAAGCTGGTGAGAAATAGGGCGGATATCCGCGGGAAGATATGTAGATATACAGTAGATCTACTATACTCGTAAGTGAATGCCAAAGACTGTCGGTGGATGGCCTGCTCACCTCATGGTCACGCACATGTAGGGCACATTAACACCAGGCCCATCCTCTGTGTACCGGGTGTAATACATAATGCCCCGAAACTATGGTAGGAACTAGCTAAGCGAATGTACTAACAACTGAATATGATGTGATATGCTGTCCGTAAGCTGTCGAAAAGACGATGACACTGAGCGTTGTGTGTACTCGTACGCCTCATAGGCGCGACAGGCGCTCCGTCGCGGCCTCGTTCCGCTACTCCAACAGCACGCACTTTACTTTGCTTGATATACATTATCGGGTGCCTCGAGATATGAACCTATTTATTTTTCTCAAGATCTGCAGAGCCTTTAGTGCACGACCTAATTCATGTATTATCACGGGCGAGACAACAGGATACCCTACGAGTCTTCTCGACATGCTAGGCGCAACCAAAGGAACCTTCTGGCCGAGATAACCATGGGTGAACCCCTGATTTACGGTGCTTAGCTTTAGAATTACAGTACGGCATTGCATTACATTGCAAATCGACCGACAGACGCCACACCACGCATAGCCACGCCTAGTAGTAACCATACAGTAACAGTAAGAAAAGACTGGAGGGTTAAGGACGAACTGAAGAGGCGAAGAGCGAAAAAAAAGACATGATGCGTACTCAAACTCGGAGGCAGGCGAACAGAATGAGCAAGGAAAGACGAAGATGATGCAGAGGAGCAAGAAGCTACGAGCCAAAAAATACCGCATATAATAGGTTCCGCCGTTCCGAGCAGTTTCCGAAGTCGACGCGGTCACAGCGCGGCCCGCGCAAACTTGACAGTCACCGGGAACAGCTAGAGCGAGTGTCAAGTGTCAAGTATCCCGACCCGACTCTACAAAAAAAGTCATGCCACAACAGGCGGCTACGGGTACTAGGAGTAGGATCTTGTTGCCTGGGAACGAGTCGAGTAGCGAACTAGTAGCTAGCGTGGGGAGCTTGTAATGCAATCGGGTGCTGTGCTATGTACTGGGAAGTGTGCTGCGTGAGGTTCGCTAGGTGCAGGCGAAGGAGCGGAGCCAGAGGTGAGATTGGTGAGACTTTGAGACTGCAATTGAAAGGGAAGTGTGACATAGTGTGACTCTAGCGCCACCACGAAATCGCCCGATGATTTCAAAATCCGCTAGCCGCCGGTTTCGAAAGTCGCTCACTGACGGGCCCTAATAACAAGGTGTGAATGTGGATTTCGACTTCACTGGCAACTCTGAGTCTCTGACGTCTTATTTCAAACTCGAACAGGCACTATTGGACGTCAGAGATGGACTAACGTTTTCCAGTGATCACTGGCATGGGGCCCGTTTAATGCTGCGCCCCTGACGCGTATCATATTTATTACAAGTACACGCATGCGATATCGAACATCAAGGAACCCGACAGCGGAAGGTCCGAAAGGACATTATTGGCCCAATGGCACTCCAATGGCCCATCCCCATCCATGCAGAACTTGAGGCCTCCACACAAACTCCAGACCAATCATACAGTATAAGGTTCTGGATGGATTGCTCATTGCTGTCATCCACTTTTCGGTCATAAGCACGACGTTGCTCTGAGACTTTGAAGCGTCGCTTCGCGCGCACTGCAACGTTTGTTTCAAAGGCATACTGTACAGTAACCGGTTCCCCTTGCAACTGGGCTTCTACTCACGGCACTTCGTATATGGCGCAACTAACATCGAATGAACGGCCATGTGCATCGCACCAACTTGATTCCCGATGACTGGCCGCGGCCTCTTTCTCCGACAATCTTCTCTCCTCTCCCTCCTCCATCAAGCTTTTCTCTCAGTCTCAGCTCCCATAAAAGGACTGTTTGGTTAGCTCCGCCTCACACCTGACTTTAACCGACCGTGTCTGCCGTGTCGGCTCTTTCGCATGTGTTGTTTGAAAGGTTTCACCAGTGCCCCTGATTCCACGGGCCACCGCTTAACGCTCCATGGCGCAACTAGCATCAAATAAATGGCCATGATTCTAATTCCGATGAATAGCTAAACGTAGCCTCTTTATATTTGGCGAACTTCCGCCGGATCCCTCTTCCTCATTCTGTTCATCCTGCCTTTCTTTCCGACATCTCTTCTCCCACTAACGAACTAGTATGGCCAGCTCAGCCACGGAGCCTTCGTCATCTTCGTCATCTTTCGCCAAATCTTCCGATGATCTCCCTCATGGCGTACCAAAGGATTGGAAGTTCTGGTGCATCATTTTCTCCCTCGCACTGTCCATCCTTCTGACCGCCATAGAATTCGTAAGTAGTCCCTTCTTCGTTACCAAGTCTCCTCCTGGAAAAGTGCCCTAACGGAACATTTAAATTCACCGATTAATTTGTAGACTTCCATCGGCGCGGCGCTGCCGACGATCACCCGTAGTTTGAAGGGCGAGCAGTTCATATGGGTCGGTTCTGCTTATGCATTAGGGTCGACTGCCCTCGTACCTCTTTGTGGAGGACTATCACAGGTACTCCTTCAGTTTTCTCTTCTGCGAATTCCTATCATGCTAATTGTGTCTCCAGATAATTGGCCGGCGGCCCATTATGTTGTCAGCAATTATCCTCTTCGCTCTAGGAAGCACCGTCTGTGGCACTGCGTCAAATATGAACATGCTTATCGCTGGAAGAGGTTCGTATTGTTCCTCCTGGCCGTGAGGTGCCTATTCAAATAGCGGTTGGATAGCCATACAGGGCTTGGGAGCCGGAACGATTGCTTCGTCTGTGCATATTGTGTTGTCTGATTTGGTCTCGCTTCGCGAGCGTGGCACGTACAGCGGTCTAATGGCACTGTAGGTCTTTTCTCTCTACCCTTTGCCTTTGTTTCTAAAAACGTCCCGATACCTTGTAGCTCCTGGGCACTCGGTGGTGGTGTTGGCCCTGTCATAGGAGGTTCGTTGGCTCAGAGTGGGAATTGGTATGTGTCTTGTTGGTGGTTCAGGTTTTTGATCGTTCTCAATGTGTATTGTTTTTCCTTCACAGGAGATGGTTGTTTTGTATGTGTAACCTGATTAATAATGTGATTATTATCGCGAACAATTGATACAGATCTCAACCTCCCGATATGTGCCCTCAATGCAACCCTCGTGCTGCTCTTCTTGCGTCTCAAGACGCCACCTGCAACTCTACGAGAAAAGCTCAGCAAGATGGATATCATGTAAGTGCTCATGAACTCGCGTGTGCTTAAAATGTCTCACTTCTCTCGTAGAGGGAACATTCTCGTCATAGCGTCTACCACATCTGTTGTGATTGGGCTTACATGGGGAGGTGTGCGGTATCCATGGTCATCAGCCCGTGTCCTGTCGCTCTTGGTTATTGGCCTCGTGGGGCTAGGCGTGTTCATCATCTATGAGATCTACTTTTGCAAGCCACCAATCGTGAGTCCTTTCTGCGGCACAAGACAAACACTCTCGACTGATACTTTCCAAGGTCCCCATTGTGATGCGTATGAACTGGACAGGCGCTAGTGGATACACTCAGAATTTTATAATGGCCGTGGTATTGGCGACCTTAAGTTGTACGTGAGAACCTTATAATGTACCTCGTTAACTGACAAGCCATATGACCCACCATCAGACTGGTACGCGGTCTTCTTCGAAGCGTGTAAGGAAAAATCTCCCACGGGGGCAGGTGTCGACGTTTTTGGGTTATCGTACAGCATCAGCCTGATCGCGCTCGTGTCGGGCATCGCGGTCAAGAAGACAGGCCTATATTCGTTACTACTATACGCCGGCTGGATTTTCATCATTATCGGTGCTGGACTTCTGACGACGCTGGGCGCGGACAGCAGTATTGCCAAGGCTGTCGGGTTCCAGGTTGTCATCGGGAGTGGAATCGGGATGGTCTACGTTGCGGTCATTTTCCCGATCCTGGCATCGATGCCAGTGACCCAGACTGCCCCTGCCATGGCCCTCTACGTGTTTTCACGCAACTTTGGATACGTGGGTTGACCTTTTTTTTCTTTCTCTTTCGCACCGCATGACCAACCAACGACCTATTTGCCCAATTTAGATCTGGGGAGTCACCGCAGGCGGTGCCGTTATTCAGAACGAGCTAAAGAAAAGGTTACCTGCATCTTTTCTTACTCAGTTCCCGCAGGGCGTCGAAATAGCATTCGAGACGATTCCGATTATTCCGTCGCTGAACCAGCCGTTGAAAGACGATGTGCGGAATACGTTTGGTATTGCGCTGAAAGTTGTCTGGCAGGTGGTGCTTGGGATCTCGATTGCGGGGTTGCTTTGCAACATTGGGATGAAACAATTAAAGCTACACACGGAAACCGACGAGGACTGGGGTAGGGACGACCATCCTGATAATCGTGGGTTGTCATTCCGCTTGCCTCTAACGCGGCAAGCTACGAATACGAATGAAGTGCGGTCGGTAAAAGATCTAACTTCTTAGTATGGTCGACCACCTTATAACCTATACGCACATATACAGTACGTGACGGTGTGCTTCTTGAACACTTAGAGATTCGGTACAATAATATTATTACAGTCGTTCAACACAACCCATCAGCACTGCAGTTCAGTTGGTGTCCAAAAAGCAGAACTTTAGTTGAGAAGATGCTTACAGCGAAGTCCAAAAATGATGGCCCCTTTCCCAAGGAGATCATGGAGATGTCAGAAATGCGAAAAAAAAGTTGCGGTTTCTGAGTGGTGGAGGTGCTGCCACGACGACTCCAATATTGCTCTGAGCTGAGCCAAGCCAAAATCGAGCCGAGCTGGAGCCGTTTCGAAATCGCCATACAGCTTTTTTCAGGTTGAATACTGTAGTCTGCCTTGCACGCAGTGACGCGGTTGAAAACAAGAAAACGCACCAGCCAGGTGTTACGTAACTTATGTCACATGATGAGACTCTGCTCTGCCACGGCACGGAACGGACTATACTCTGGCCAGCCCCAAGCTTTTCTGTTTACAAGTGCATCCCTTGGCATTTTCGTCCCTCCTCGTAATAAGTACTTACCTTTCGTTTTTGTTCTCTCTCTCTCGTCCCAGTGGCATCCAACACCCTCGTCGATCTCAAAGACTTCTTCGATTCTTGTATAGCTATCGCTACTCAGCAAGCGGGTAAATCCACTACTACCCTCGTCTCTCCCACGGCCTCCACCTCTAGCAAGCTCGGCCTTGACGAGGACCAGGATGTCGCCTCTCAGTCACGTCTCTCCAATTCCTACCCTGCGGCTTTCACCGACTTCTACGGACTGCCCAGCAATCCTCCCTGCGTCTTCAAAACTGGCGATACCTGGCCTATGCGCACGGGTCCCGAAGCGCAGCGCATTCTGCGAGAGGCCCGCCCCGTATGTGACCATCCAATGCAAGACCGCTGGCTCGAGATTGGCCAGCATATATACGAGTACCTCGACTCCCGCGACGTCAAATGGTCATCGATTGATCCCGTCCGTTTTGCTGAGGCGGGGAAGAAGGATGTCAGTGCGCTCTATCTCTGGGTAGGGGTGATACCTGGGTCTCTTGTTTTTGATGCTGCCAAGGTGGCAGCCGAGGGTTGCAAGGATATTATGGCTCGAGAGGGGTTCCCCGACGTCGAGGTTGCATTCCGCGAGTCTGTCGTCACCCAGTCTGTTGGCCCAAAGCTTCTCTCCTTCGACCCTTCTGTCGACCCCGTTCCCGAGCTTCGTAGCCCCTTCACACCCACGCTTGGCATCCAGATCGCTCCGCTCAAGACACCTTACTATGAGGGCACGGGTGCCATCTATCTCCGCGAGAGCAGTCAAAGCGACCGCCTCTTCCTTCTCACCGCCGGTCACGTCGCTCGCCCGACTCCCGCACACCGTAACCAGCCCATATCGCGCAAGAACAGAAGCCAGTCTCGTGTGGAGATCGTCGTTCTCGGCACCGATGCCTACACCGATGCCATCAATCGTATGATGAGCATCATCGGCCATGAACTTCTCTCTATCAAGACATGGGACGAGGAGCTTGAGAGGTTGGGTCTGGTCGTCGAGGGCGAGGCGGCCAAGAAGACTCGCGCGCGAAAGAACTACCAGGACCTGGTGGAAAAGGCGAGGAGGAGGATCGAGGACGCAAACGAGATCCATGATGAGGTCACCAAGCAGTGGACGACTCCGAACCAGCGCGTGATCGGTTACGTCGTCCACGCCCCTGCCATTACCGTCGACGACGGCCCCAGGCACTTCACTCGGGACTGGGCCTTGATCGATCTCTACCGCGACAAGATTGACTGGGGCACTTTCCAGGGCAACAAGGTCTATGTTGGTACGTTTCCATCTTATCATCTTGGCAAAACCGTCTGGTTTTTAGTGAATTATTTCCTATCCAGGCGGCAAGATTTCGTTGGCCGACTTTATCCTGAAGATGCACCCTCACCCTGAGGGCCAGTCCGACTTCAAATACCCGCTCGGCGGGCTCCTCCAGGTCAGAGGCGTCGTAAAGGACGATGAGATCCGCAACCCACAGCAACTCGATGCCAACGGCGAGAAGTGTCTGCTTGTCGTCAAGAACGGGAAGACCACAGGCACCACCATCGGTCGCCTCTCCGGCATCGAGTCGTTCGTTCGCACGTACCCCGAGCACGGCATCAAGAAGACGTCGATCGAGATCGCAGTCTACCCTTACAGCAACAGGGACGGCGCCTTTTCTGCTCCCGGCGACTCTGGCGCCATAGTGCTCGACGGGAAGGGCTGCCTTGTCGGGCTGCTCACCAGTGGTGCCGGCGCGACCGACGAGACCGACGTCACGTACCTCACCCCTTACTGGTGGATCGAGGAACAGATGAAGAAGGTGTTCCCTAACTGCTTCCCCTACGAAGTCGTCGACTAGGTTCGTTGTCTGAATCTTTTTTGGCTTTCTTTTTCTGTATCCTCTCTATCCACAATATAGTTAGACCTCAGACTCATCAACTTGCCAATTTGTTGCGAAGATTATTTCGTTTCGTTTTTCTGCAACAATCCATGTAGCACTGGTACAGTATAAATGTTGTATGTATAATACACACTATGTTAATAATAGGGAGGTTCACGTTGCTGTTTTCAGGTCTGTTTTTTAGACCGTTTTTTGAAGCCGGTAACTTCCGGTTGCCAAAAAAAATGAGGTTGGTTTTTGAGAAGTGAAGGGACCTCCGGAGCTGCTTTTACATCGCGTTTTGGCCGTTTTTTGCCTCACTGACAGGTGTTATTGTTCAAGTAAATTACTGTAACATAATTATAACAATTAAAATAAGTATTTTAAATGGAACTTGAGATCGTCGCGTCGCGAAACAGGGGTGTATCACGTGTATCGCTTATGTCATGCGCATAAATCCATCAACGCGGTTAACTTTGCTTTGCCTCTATATTTACACGACGGGCAGGAGCGAATAAGCAGAGTCGACTTATAGTCGACTAATGAGTCAATTAATGTCCAATAAATTGACAAATAAGTAGACACGACTGTTATTACAAATTATATAAAATGAATTGAGTCATTTGTAGACCTCTCCTTATGTGTCGAAAAATTATGAATAAATAGACTTGAATAATTTAATATAAGTCGTGCACTTAACAGAGCTCTAATAATTTCTCGTGGTATTTAAACTAAAGTTATGATTTCTAATACACTTATCACAACTTAGTTTAAATATAATGAGAAATTATTAGAGTTCTGTTGAGTGCACGACTTATATTAAATTATTCAAGTCTATTTATTCATAATTTTTCGACACATAAGAGGAGGTCTACAAATAACTCAATTTATTTTATATAATTTGTAATAACAGTCGTGTCTACTTATTTGTCGATTTATTGGACATTAATTGACTCATTAGTCGACTATAAGTCGACTCTGCTTATTCGCTCCTGCCCGTCGTGTTAGTATCTAGAAACCACGTATTTTTACAGCTGCACTGTGTCAATGTGTTACTACTAGTTACAGTATCTAACAGCGTCTGTGATGTACTAGTACAGTACATGTATACGTAGAAGAGACGGAACATCCGGTGACCGAGCCTCAATTCGTCAGTAATCCCCAACTAGACGTATGCCTTTTTCGCCTGCGCGGCTGTTGGATAGGCCAACCTGTCTCCCGCCTTCCCGATGCGTACGATCATGCATACGTCCCCGTATTTGTTCAGCGACGGTTCGTTCCCATAAGTCACGATACCTTCCTCCTCATTGTCGTATACCGTCACGGGCGTGACCCACTCCACGAATTCAGTTTGAACAGAATCATAATAAGGGTCTTGTTCGAAAATCCTCTCACCGTCTTGACACACCATAATCCCGTCCTGCTCGACGTGTAGCATACGGGAAATCGGTGCTTCTTCGTCAAACTCAAACACACCGTGGTATCCGGGCAATTGGTCGACGATCACCCCTGAAGATGGGCTGTCGCGAGAGTTGTCATCGTAGTACACGTACAACACCGGCTCGAACCCGAGCGCACGTACGCACTGATGCACGACCGCATCGCTTCCTTTCAAGATGTTGTGAACGTGCTTGGTGTCATTCTCGATCGGATAGACGTGCCTCATCCCGAATGCAAGCGTGCCGCCATCTGCCATGAATTCTGGGTTCTCGAGTAGCGTTTTGAAGGCTTCGCGGAACGTTTCTTGATTCGGTAGTTGCGGGGGAAGGAGATGCTCCGAGACGGCGTCTTTCTCGGAGACAGGTCCACCGTCATCGAAATAGAGGTTGTATGTCAACGTGACGCGATGCCCCGATTTCACCGGTGTAACCTCATGCTCGATATCACTAAAGAATGCCACGTAACCGATCGACTGTTGGTCGTTAGCTGCACCGGCAAGCACCTGGCCAGAGTCGAAGGTCCATTCGTGACCGCGGCGACGAAGGAGCAGAGCCCCACCCTCATGGAACGTTGGAAAGACAACGACGAGCGAACCAAACATCTTCTTGCTCCGGGGAGTATCGACGTGAGGCTTGAAGAACGAGCCGGTACCTGGACAGCGATATAGTACCAAATACTGGCAAGAATGAAGATCAAATGCGCACCGTAGACGTTTAGCTTGTATGGCTCAACCTTTATATTTTTGGTTGACTGGGTACCTTCGAGAAGGTAGTCACGGATGATTTTTATTAGGTCGGTGTGAACCGGGTCCAGCGTCGTAGCAAAGCATTCCGAGTCCATCTTTCCAGCCTTGCGGTATGACTCATCGAACACATGCTCCTGACGCACGCCAAAAGAAGCCGGCTCACAGGCTTGGGTGAGCTGTTCTAGTCCATCTGGAGTGGCATCAGAAAATTTGATGTGTCTGTAGTAAACAAGAAATGTCAGCGGATGCTCATTGGCTCTGATAATTCCCATCTTCGAACCTGGCAGCGTGACCGTCCTTGGCAACCTTGTAAAAGAGTGAGAAAAAGGATTCTGGAAGTTGGAGCGTTCCGCTTATGTAGGGTGGCTTGTCGACAATTGAGTCTCGCAGTGATGAGAGTAGTTGTTGGTTACGAGTGTGGGTCATGGCCTGGGAGTTCCATGTTTTGAACAGTGATTTTCGTCACGATGGCGGTCCGGCGGTCCGCTTCTCATGGCCAGTTTTCGCTCGATTCCGAGTCGGTCAGTCGAGTGACTTCAAGTTCCTGCTTTTCGTTTTATTCCACACCATAAGGATGCCGCATTTTATAGGATTTCGCACCTACGGTCCCCGGACTCTCTTGTTCAATAATCCTATCATTGACACGGGAAGCTCTACTTACTAGCCTCTAGTAACAAGTAACACCTGGGAGCCGAAGGTCGTACGTCACTGCCGCGGCATTACTAGTAATAGCCGTGATCAGTCGGTGGTCTCCTGCCTCCTGGCGATAGACGCCGATAGTATGAAAGCGATATATAACGTTTTCGTGCAATCCAAGTAGCTGGCATGGTATCTTTGTGCACAGTCGGCATCGGATTATCTTTTGGCGGGCAGAAGCTGGCTTTTATGGTCACGGTTACTGTAATGTAATGGCCCCGACGAGCCCCAAGTCGCGAGCCATTTATGGTTCAGCTGACGTAACGGTGAAAAACGTGACTTTCCTACCTTTTTCCGAGTATTTTTGAGGCTGCGCTCGTTGGCACTTCACAGCGTGTTGTCTCATCGGCTGCGCTTCGCAGCGTGTTTTTTCACCGGTGCTCTTGTCGCCCCGGGCCATTGCTCATTATACTACGGCATACTGGCTGTTATAGGACGTGTTATCGGATCACTCGATCACTCGGCATCGACCCCGATGATAACTGGTCAATTGAACTTGAAGCTCTTTATTCGACGCTCCTTCTTTCCTCAATCTTTGCTTTTCTCCCAGACATATCCTATTAACGAAGGCTAGCTATGGCCATACGCCGAGCTTAAAGTCTTTGAAGTGTAACCGCCGCTTTTTGTCTGGCCCTTCGGCGCGTGTTGGTTGAAGGGTGTCACTGGTGTCCCTTGCGCCCGCGGCCTCTTGTCCCGGGTATTGCACCCTATGGCCTAATAAGAAACGAATGAATAGCCATACCGCATCAGTTCCGATGACCTTAATGAGTGGCTAGGAGAAGCAGGCCTGTCAACTGTTGCCTCTTTATTCGACAACCTTCCGTTAAATCTCTCCTCCCCATCCTCTTCATCCTGCGTCCTCTCCAACATCTTCTCCCACTTACGACATATTATGACCAGCCCGGCCACGGAACCTTTGTCATCCTCGTCGTCTTCTGTCAAACCTTCCGATGATCTCCCTCAGGCTCATGGCGTACCCAAGGATTGGAAGTTCTGGTGCATCATCTTCTCCCTTGCACTATCCATCCTTCTGACCGCCGTAGAATTTGTAAGTGGTCCCTTGTTCATTGCCACGGTCTCCTGCTGACAAATCGCCTGAACGGAACATTTTTTGAATTCACTGGGTTGTAGACTTCCATTGGCGCAGCGCTGCCGACGATCACCCGTAGTTTGAAGGGCGAGCAGTTCATATGGGTCGGTTCTGCTTATGCATTGGGTTCGAGTGCCCTTGTACCTCTTTGTGGAGGACTATCACAGGTACTCCTCCAGTTTTCTCTTTTGCGAATTCCTATCATGCTAATCTTGTCTCCAGATCATTGGCCGACGGCCCATTATGTTATCAGCGATTACCCTCTTCGCTCTAGGAAGCACTGTTTGTGGCGCTGCGTCAAATATGAACATGCTTATTGCTGGAAGAGGTGCTTCTTGTGCTTTTCCAGTTGTGAGGTGCCTGTTCTAATAGCGGTTGAATAGCCGTACAGGGGTTGGGAGCTGGAATGATTACTTCGTCTGTGCATATTGTGTTGTCTGATTTGGTCACGCTTCGCGAGCGTGGCACGTACAGCGGTCTGATGGCACTGTGTGTTTCTTTTCTCTCCCCTCTGCCTTTGTTTCTAAAAACGTCCCGATACCTTGCAGCTCCTGGGCACTCGGTGGTGGTGTTGGTCCTGTCATAGGAGGTTCGTTCGCTCAGAGCGGGAATTGGTATGTACCCTTGTTGGCGATTCAATTTTCTATTGTTCTCAGTATGCTTTTTTTCCTCGACAGGAGATGGTTGTTTTGTAAGTGTAACATGATTATTAATCTGACCATTATCACGAATAAACGATGCAGATCTCAACCTCCCGATATGTGTTTTCAACGCAACCCTCGTGCTGCTCTTCTTGCGTCTTAAGACGCCACCTGCAACTCTACGAGAAAAGCTCAGCAAGATGGATATCATGTATGTGCCTCTGAACTTGTGTGTCTTTAAAGGCCTCACTTTTCTTCCTTTTCTTATAGAGGGAACATTCTCGTCATAGCGTCTACCACATCTGTTGTGATCGGGCTTACATGGGGCGGTGTGCGATATCCATGGTCATCAGCCCGTGTCCTGTCTCACTTGGTCATTGGCCTCGTGGGGCTCGGCGTGTTCGTCATCTATGAAATCTATTTTTGCAAGCCACCGATCGTGAGTCCCTTTGCGGGTACAAGACAATCACTCTTGGTTGATATCTTTTAAGGTCCCCATTGTGATGCGCATGAACTGGACGGCTGCTAGTGGGTACACCCAGAATTTCATAATGGCCGTGGTATTGGCAACGTTAAGTTGTACGCAATAGCCTCGCATTGTAAGTTACTTCGCTAGCTGACAGCCACTATCAGACTGGTATGCGGTCTTCTTCGAAGCTTGCAAGGAAAAATCTCCCACGGGGGCAGGTGTCGACGTTTTTGGGTTATCGTACAGCATCAGCCTGATCGCGCTCGTGTCGGGCATTGCGATCAAGAAGACAGGGCGATATTTGTTACTGATATACGTCGGATGGAGTCTCATCATCGTCGGTGCTGGACTTCTGACTACACTGGGCGCGGACAGCAGTATCGCCAAAGCCGTCAGTTTCCAAGTTGTCATCGGTAGTGGAGTCGGGATGGTCTACGTTGCGATCATCTTCCCGATCCTGGCATCGTTGCCAGTGACCCAGACTGCTCCTGCCATGGCCCTTTACGTGTTTTCACGGAACTTTGGATCAGTGAGTTCCCTTTCCGACGATTTTTTCTTCTCTTTCGCATAGCGTGGCTAACAATCTGCCCAATTTAGATCTGGGGAGTCACCGCAGGCGGCGCCGTTATTCAGAACGAGCTAAAGAAAAGGTTACCTGCCTCTTTTCTTACGCAGTTCCCGCAGGGCGTCGAGATAGCGTTTGAGACGATCCCGATTATCCCGTCGCTGGACCAGCCATTGAAGGGCGACGTGCAGAACACGTTTGGTATTGCGCTGAAGGTGGTCTGGCAAGTGGTGCTTGGGATCTCCGTTATGGGGTTGCTTTGCAACATAGGGATGAAACAATTAAAGCTACACACGGAAGTCGACGAGGACTGGGGCAGGGATAACAATCCGGTTGATCGTAGGTGGTCAGTCCGGTCTACCCTGCCGCTATTGCGGGACGCTACGAAAAATGAAATGCAATCAGTATAACATCTAGTCTTAGGACCTATGCGGGTTTTTTTCTCCCTCTTAGTATGGCCGAATCTCTCATAACCCATACTGTATGTATACTTCTGGAACCCCGGCACAAAGAATATTGTTACAGATACACGGTCTTGTAGATATTCTGATCCATTTGTAGAATCTCCCCGTCTGGACAAGCTCCATTGAACGGGCGTTGGATATGTAATTCTTGATGACACTTTTAAATCTGTGCGGCTCAGAAATTGTGTACACAAGATGACTTGGGATCAGACAAAGGTACCCCACCAAGCTAATACGCCCGACAGCCTGAGGCCAACCGCGACAAGTCATTTCAAATTCAAATTCTGTTTTGGGGTTTTCGTTTGCGAACCTAGCGCGCATTCCATCCAAACTGGTGAAGATAAGATAGTTAGCTGCGAGGTTGAAATTGTCATCTCATTCGATCAGGAAAAGGGGGAAGGGATAAGGTAATAGAGAGGAAACGAATCACGGACTCACGGTGAGGCCGGGTGGCAGAAGCGCCGTTGACGGCAAGGGAAAACGGTCGAAACGTCTCTCAATTAGAGCTCCAAACTGTATGTTCAACCGACCACCTGCATCGTAACCGATGAATCGGGCTCTGTCACACAGAGTCACCACAAATTAAATAATTCGTTCGACAGCTCAGCCAGGAGTCAGCCCTTACTGAGTGTACTGTACGTATCACACTGATCGGTCGGCCTACCCATTCGATGGAATTTTTCCTGACGACAATCGATCATCGAGTCTATCTAGAATGTCAATCTGTATCTGTAATTATTCACGTAGGTTATTCGCTGCATTGCCAATTTCTGAGCATATGTTTAAAAGTTGTCGTCAAGAACTAGCCATTCGAATCGATGAAGCTTGTCCAGATGGGGAGATTCTACAAGTGGATCAGAATATCTACAAGACCGTAAATCTGTAGTAGTTTTTTTTGTGCCGGGGTTGCAGAAGTATACAGTTTGGGTTATGAGAGATTCGACCATACAAAAGAAATAAAAAGAAACGCATAGGTCCTTGGCTGGATATATTATATCGATCGCATTTTATTTATATTGAGGGTAGCTCTGGAGTGACCACCTACGATCCTCTGGATCCGGAGTCGGGTTGTCATCCCTGCCCCAGTCCTCGTCGATTTCCGTGTGTAGCCTTAATTGTTTCATCCCAATGTTGCAAAGCAACCCCACAACGGAGATCCCAAGCACCACTTGCCAGACCACCTTCAGCGCAATACCAAACGTGTGCTGCACATCGCCCTTCAATGGCTGGTCCAGCGACGGGATAATCGGGATCGTCTCAAACGCTATCTCGACGCCTTGCGGGAACTGCGTAAGAAATGAGGCAGGTAACCTTCTCTTTAGCTCGTTCTGAATAACGGCACCGCCTGCGGTGACACCCCAGATCTAAATCGTGCAGGTCGTTCAGTTGGTTAGGTCATTCGGTATGAAAGAGAAAGGAAAATTGTCGACTCACGTATCCAAAGTTGCGTGAGAACACGTAGAGGGCCATGGCAGGAGCAGTCTGGGTGACTGGCATCGATGCCAGGATCGGGAAGATGGTGGCAACGTAGACCACCCCGACACCACTGCCGATGACAACCTGGAAACCGACAGCTTTGGCGATACTGCTGTCTGCGCCCAGCGTCGTCAGAAGTCCAGCACCGACGATGATGAGACTCCATCCGACGTATATTAGAAACAGATATTGGCCTGTCTTCTTGACCGCAACGCCCGTCACGATCGCGATCAGGCTGATGCTGTACGATAACCCAAAAATGTCGATACCTGCCGCCGTAGGAGATTTTTCCTTGCAAGCTTCGAAGAAGACCGCGTACCAGTCTGATGGTGGGTGACAAGACTGTCAGCTAGCGAGGTATGTTGTGGGGAAACTACGTACAACTTAAGGTCGACAATGCAACGGCCATTATGAAATTCTGGATGTATCCACTAGCACCCGTCCAGTTCATGCGCATCACGATGGGGACCTTGAAAGATATCAGTCAAGAGTGATCGTCCTGTACCCGCAAAAGGAGGGCTCACGATTGGTGGCTTGCAAAAGTAGATCTCATAGATGATGAACATGCCGAGCCCCATGAGGCCAATAACCAAGGGCAACAAGACGTGGGCTGATGTCCATGGATACCGCACACCTCCCCATGTAAGCCCAATCACAATCAATGTGGTAGATACTATGATGAGAATATTCCCTCTACAAAGAGAAGTGAGACATTTCAAGCACAGACAAATCCAAGCACTTACATGATATCCATCTTGCTGAGTTTTTCTCGTAGAGTTGCAGGTGGCGTCTTGAGACGCAAGAAGAGCAGCACGAGGGTTGCAGTGAAAGCACATATCGGGATGTTGAGATCTGTATCGTTTATTCGCGATAATGGTCAGATTAATAATCATGTTGATACATACAAAACAACCATCTCCTGTGGTGGAAAAAACAAAACGCACTGAGAAGAATAGAAAAATCGTCAACAAGGCACATACCAATTCCCACCCTGAGCCAACGAACCTCCTATGACAGGTCCAACACCACCACCGAGTGCCCAGGCGCTGCAGGGTATCAGCAGGTTTCCAGCGACAAAGGCGGAGGACAGAGAGAAGAGACACACAGTGCCGTTATACCGCTGTACGTGCCACGCTCGCGAAGCGTGACCAAATCAGACAACACAATATGCATAGACGAAAGGATCATTCCAGCTCCCAGGCCCTGTATAGCTATTCGACCGCTATTAGAACAGGCACCTCACAGCCCGAAAAGAACAAGACGAACCTCTTCCAGCAATAAGCATGTTCATACTTGACGCAGCGCCACAAACAGTGCTTCCTAGAGCGAAGAGGAAAATCGCAGATAACATAATGGGTCGCCGGCCAATGATCTGGGGACGAAGGTGGTACGATAGGTTAGGTCTTCGAGAGAGCGAAAGAGAAAAAAGAAAGGGACCTGTGTTAGTCCTCCACAAAGAGGTACAAGGGCACTCGCGCCCAATGCATAAGCAGATCCGACCCATATGAACTCCTCGCCCTTCAAACTACGGGTGATCGTGGGCAGTGCTGCGCCAATGGAAGTCTACGAATCGGCGAATTTAAATTTAAACTTTCGGTTCAGGCGCTTTGCCAGGAAGGGAGGAGACGTTACAGACGTAGCAACGAAGGGACGACTTACAAAATCTATTGCGGTCAGAAGAACAGAGAGTGAAAGGGAGAAAATGATACACCAGAACTTCCAGTCCTTTTTTACGCCATAAGAGAGAGGTTCGGCGGGCCCGGGGGTTGGCGATAATGGAAAAGACTCCACGGCCGAGCTAGCCATACTAGTTCGTTAGTGGGAGAAGGGACGAGCAGGATGAAGGGGAGGGGGGAAGAGGGTTTCGGATCCAGCAGAAGATCGCCAAATAAAAGAAAGGCTACTTTCATCGTAATTTGATGCCATGTGGCGATCCATAGAGTCGATCCACTCGATGCTAGTTGCGCCATATAGTGTTACAACCGTGTACAGAGGCCGGCTCAACTGAGTCAAGGCAGCAGCCGCAGCACAAGTGACGCCTGTGGCCTTTCAAACAACACAGTTACATCCGCGACCGATACTGTACAATATTAGTGTCGCTAGATTGCTTTAGATTAGCGTCGCTAGCTTACCTCCCACTAATTTAGAACAGTATTAAGTATCCTCGTTCAAGATCTGTCGGCGAACATGAGGATCGTGCACAAGACTGGTGGCGTAACGAAGGCGACTCGGAAGCAGTCGGGGACCTCGGGGTTGATCGGTGTAAGTGTGCTTGATACCCTCTCATCTCGCTTGCGCCACTCTTTCGTAAGTAACAGTACAGAACCCGAGCGGGAAAGATCCGGACACAGGTCCCTTGGTTCAAGAGGACCAAAAATCTGTCTCTTGAATCAGTCTTGATACAAGCGCTCGTGTCTCGAACCAAGAGTAAATTCTGTAAATTCTACTTGATGTTTAGCTGGCTTGATTTCTACATACTTGATACTTTGGGTGGTACTTTGGGTCCCACACTCACGGGTGCAGGTTTGAGATGGTTCCCACAGGTCAATGAATTCAGGTATTTAGACAATTGAGTGATCATCGTATATTGCATTAAGAAGACATGACAACCAGGGCATCCGCCCGCAGCGCCTGGCTACCATGAAGGCATGAACGACTAAAGATACCAAATTGTGGCGACAGCCCTTGCCTGTTGTGCCCATACCTGTACCAGCGCTGGTAAGAGGGAAGATGGCGGTGAAGGGGCGCACAAGCCGGATGTATCACTGACCATGCGGCGTGGGGCAACGAGTGCAGAGACGTACTTTCTTCTTGGGCACCATTGTGCTCTTTGGGGGTCCTCTGACGAGCGAGCACCACGCCATCGTTGCGTCGTAACGACAGACCGCTCTGGCGGATACCATAGCGCTCGACAAACAATGTGCGGTTCGGGTGCACCATGTACGTCGCACGGTCGCAGACTATGCGTAGGATCCGTAGTCGGCCCGAGAAGGGAAGACTCGTGCAAAGAGCTCATGTGCGATATGTAACACAGTAAGCGCATGCACGTGTGAAGGCCATCCCTTCAGTTGCCGCGGATCCTGGGAGTTGTCTTTACGCCACTCTTCGTTGCTGTCGACATGATAAGAGTCATCGAGTAAGTCACATGGGAGTCGATCCCGAAAAAACACACCAAATTCGGCTTGTTGAGCAACGCGACGAAGAGAAAGAAGAGAAAAGCCCACTGTGCCAGTGTGGAAAAAGTATCGAGGGATGAGGCCGATGAAGCTTGCAACTGGAGACCGTCCCAGCACACTAACGTAACGAGCGCAAGCGACCGGCCGGCCCAGTGCCGGCCTTTCACCCTAATCAGTCAAAGGCCACGGCGAGAAGCATGCAATACCCTACAGAATGAACAAATGTAAGTATACATAGTCAAGTACAACAAGTACACCTACGTTCTCTGACTCTGACTGAGTCTTTCTAGGCATGGTGCACATGATTAAGGACACGTGCTAGCGAGGTAATCACGACGTCATAGGCTTACTCCAACTCCCACCCCTCTCGTACTGTACTACACCCTCGCGACGAGGAAAGCCTCTTCTTACAACCAAGGGCTACTATTTATTACACAAAAAATCTACTTCATCATGCGCTATCGCATTCCACTTAATTCTCGAATTTTACTGCCCGTCCCAGCCATTCAGGCGCCGGGACGCACGAACGCGGCGACTCATGCCCGTACACTCGCCACAATTGGCTCACGCCCGGCGACCGACAATATGGAGACACCGCGTCACAAAACCAAGTTATTAGGAGTGGACAGAGAGACGCTCTACATCGGAGGTGGACTCGCTGCCATAGGTGCCGTCTGGTACTACTACGCGACGATGGAGCACGCGCGCATCGAGAAGAAGCGAGAGCGCTTGGACGCCGCAGCTCTGGGTTCCGCAAACGCTGAAGGGGGCCAAAAACAGCCCGTTGAGCAAGGGACCCGTTCTGTCAAGGGCCGCACGTAGGAGTCGATCACGCGTGTGCTGTAATTCGAAGATTCACAAATGTCAAGGCCGTAATGCAAGTCGGAAGGCTCATGAGGGATACAATGTTTAGGCATTTTAGGAGCAGGAAAATAGGAAAGTTGCTGGAAAGCATGGGGTCGCGTTTCTGATCGAGCCGGTGAAGAAAAGTTAGTGTCGTTGTACGTTTATTGAGTTTTGACAGTAACAATGATAAGGGAAGCCATATGTTAATGTTGCATTTGTCGTCAAGGACGAGGTGGCCATTTGACTGAAGCCGACAGGAAACTCCTGCCGGCTTAAATAAAACCATATTCTGAGCTAGGCATAGCTTGTCCAGACGAAGGAGATTAGCAGATCAGCATGTCGTGAATCTGGCATAATATTCCTGTGCCGGGTCTCTAAGTGTTCCAGAAGTATATGGGTTATGAGAGATCCGACTGTATAGGTCCTAGATTTGGATGCTATACTGATCGCACTTCATTTATATTCGTAGCCTGCTGCGTTGGCGGCTGGGCAGACCGGAGTGACATCCTCGGGAGGTTCTCCCTACCCCAGTCCTCGTCGACTTCCGTGTGTAGCTGTAATTGTTTCATCCCTATGTTGCAAAGCATCCCCACAATCGAGATCCCAAGCACTACCTGCCAGACGACTTTTAGCGCAATACCAAACGTGTTCCGCACGTCGTCCTTCAACGGCTGGTGAAGCGACGGGATAATCGGGATCGTCTCGAATGCTATCTCGACGCCCTGCGGGAACTGCGTGAGAAACGAGGTAGGTAGCTTTTCCTTTAGCTCATTCTGGATGATGGCACCACCTGCGGTGACACCCCAGATCTAAAATAGGCGGTGTCACTGGTCATGCGGCGCGAAAGAGAAAGGAAAATCGTCGACTAACGTATCCAAAGTTGCGTGAAAACACGTAAAAGGTCATGGCAGGAGCACTCTGGGTGACTGGCATGGATGCCAGGATCGGGAAAATGACCGCAACGTAGATTATCCCGGCTCCACTCCCGATGACAACCTGGAAACCAATAGCTTTGGCAATACTGCTGTCTGCGCCAAGTGTCGTCAGAAGTCCGGCACCGATGATGATGAAAATCCAGCCGGCGTATAACAGAATCAAATATTGGCCCGTCTTCCGTACCGCAATGCCCACCACGAGCGCGATCAAGCTGAGGCTGTACGAAAACCCAAAAATGTCGATACCTGCCCCCGTGGGAGATTTTTCCTTGCATGCTTCGAAGAAGACCGCGTACCAGTCTGATAGTGGGTTTTATGGCTGTCAGCTAGCAAAGCACAGCGTGAGGCTCTTACGTACAACTTAAGGTTGCCAACACCACGGCCATTAGGAAATTCTGGGCATATCCGCTAGCGCCCGTCCAGTTTATGCGCATCACAATGGGGACCTTTGAAAGATATCAGTCGAGAGTTCCTGTCTTGTACCCGCGAAAAGACCAACGATTGGTGGTTTGCAAAAGTAGATCTCATAGATGATGAACACGCCGAGCCCCACGAGGCCAATAACCAAGGGAGACAGGACACGGGCTGATGACCATGGATACCGCACACCTCCCCATGTAAGTCCAATCACAACAGATGTGGTAGACGCTATGACGAGAATATTCCCTCTACAAGAAGTGAGACATTTTGAGCACACACGAGTCCAACAACACTTACATGATATCCATCTTGCTGAGCTTTTCTCGTAGAGTTGCAGGTGGCGTTTTAAGACGCAAGAAAAGCAGCACGAGGATTGCATCGAAGGCGCATATCGGGAGGTTGAGATCTGCGATTATTGATCACTTTACTAATCAGGTTACACCTGAGTTAGCTTACAAAACAACCATTTCCTGGGAGGAAAAACAAAAAACATTAATAACGTCAAAAGATTGAATCGCCAACAAGGCACACACCAATTCCCACTCTGAGCCAACGAACCTCCTATGACAGGAGCAACACCACCACCAAGTGCCCAAGAGCTACAAGTTATCGGGAGATTACCAGAAACCAAAGGCAGTAATCAGTAAGAAGAGACACACAGTGCCATTAGACCGGTGAACGTGCCACGCTCGCGAAGTGTGACCAAATCAGACAATAAAATATGCACAGACGAAGCAATCGGTCCAGCCCCCAACCCTTGTATGGCTATTCAATCTCTATTAGAACAGGCACCTCACAGCCGGGAAAGAACAACACGAACCTCTTCCAGCAATAAGCATGTTCATACTTGACGCAGCGCCACAGACGGTGCTTCCTAGAGCGAAAAGGGTAATCGCTGATAACATAACGGGCCGCCGGCCAATGATCTGGAGATGAAGGTGCCATGACGGATAGGAATGCGCAAGAGAAAAAAAGGACCTGTGATAGTCCTCCACAAAGAGGTACAAGGGCAGTCGAACCTAATGAATAAGCAGAACCGACCCATACGAACTCCTCGCCCTTCAAACTACGTGTGATCGTCGGCAGCGCTGCGCCTATGGAAGTCTACAAATCGGCGAGTTTAAATGTTGGGCTCAGGTGC
>QLOU01000983.1:0-32682 GCA_003313715.1 Russula abietina
GTCGGACCTCGCTTGACGAGTTAGTAGCATCTCGGGTTGGACAACATGAAAAGGAACTTGCAAACGTGCGTGCCGAGCTCGAGGCAAAGAAGTCCGAATTGGAGGCAGTTTGTTTACGGCTCGCGGACGCGGAGAAGGGTCGAACCTCACTTGACGAGTTGGTTGCATCTCGAGATGGACAATATGAAAAGGAACTCACAAGCGTGCGTGCCAATCTTGAGGAGAAGGAATATGAATTGGTGGCTGTCCGATTACGACTCACAGATGCGGAGAAGGGTTGGACCAAGAGCAAAGCAGAGGCAGACATATTACGCGCCCAGACTGCTATTGGTTCCACGAACAGAGATGAGGATCAGGTCACTCGTAGGCTTATGGAGCGTATGCGAGCCATCGAAGCCGAGGTGGCGTCGAAACGGTGGGACGAGAAGAGTATAGAAGAGATGGAGTGTCGCAATGAGGGATGAGGGATGAAGTGGGTTTCTTACTTGAACTAACCTCTCTGAGCCTTTCTGATGACTCTACGTTCCACTGTACCGTGACTCCAGATAACGATAACTCACTCGCGTATACTGTAATGTGACCAACAGTTCTTCCTGCATTCCGGGCTTATTTGCGAGTGCAGCGAAGCAACCTTTGGCTCACTGAGGGCCCGGCCGCCGTTCTGCCCGTTCAGCAACTCCGGTTTCGATTTCGAAACCGGTGCCCGTCAAATTGCAAGGGTCCAGTTTCGAAAACGCCCGATTTTCCAAAAAAAAAAAAAAAAAAAAAGGACTTTGGCGAATTTTCGAAATTGGGGAGGGCTGTTCCGCACTGGCATCTCTGCCCGTTTTCGAAACTGGCACTGTCACCCCAACACTTCAAGTTTTTCCTCTCGCGTCGCATCATTGCATTCCACTCATTTAATGTATTTATTACTAGAGTTAGGGGAGGCTGACGCCGATCCAGGAGTCATGGACCATCAGGAAAATGTATAAAAACTTAGTAGGTTCATTCTAAGCCCAGTAAGCCGATCAAGTAGTTTATTTTGTACTTTGTGATTCATTCAACAGGCAAAGAAGCCCTGATCAAGGGCAGGATGAGAAGCTCACGTGACGACAAAGTGTTCGTCAATTTCATTCCAACGTGCCGTGGGGTCCCCCACAGCCTTCTTCCTCTCGTAGAGCGCGGTTTTCATCTTCCCAAATTTGCAAAGTGTTACACTGTTGAGCATACGAGACGGAACACTCAGCTGTTCTCCATGCTGATCTCAAAGCCCATCGACCGTTTCGAAAGGGATGCGCAACACGAACAATATTATTGAGGTGGATAAAGGAGGAGGGGGGCATTCATCGTCATCTGGTAAATCACCCACACGTGAGAACCAATGCACTAGAGCACAGGGATATTCAACACCATCAAGAAAAAAACGAAAAATGAGTCGCATGCAGGCAACATCGAGACCTCACATGCCGTCCGCAGATGGGTTTATGTTGACAAAATCGTGTCATAATGACCAAGGTCCAATCCAACCTGAGATGTCTTGAGATCATGCCCATCGTTCGTGCCGTCTCCAGTGACAACAATAATATCACCATGATTCTTGAGCATCTCAACCAGCAATCGCTTATCCTCAGACGAGGATCGGGCAAGGACTTGCAATCACGGCGCAATGGCCTTCATGATCTCCGGTGAGAGCATGCGGAGATGGGGTCCTTCCATGATAATACCCCCAGGAGTGTAGAGACACATTGCTGCGTGATCGACCGAGCGGTGAGCACGGCGTCTCCTGTACGTATTTGTCACACAGACGGCGGCGTTTTCGCATTTGGTTACGGCCCCTCGGACACCTCGGAGAGGGTCTTCAATCCCAGTAATGCAAATTAGCGTGGTCAGTTGCCAAATCATCGAACTTGACCTGCCAACAACCAGTCAGTGGTTGGGATTTTAACAACGACCAAAAAAATTGTTACCTTCGTTACCCAACAGCTGAGCGACTTTGGGAGGCCAGCTTCTGAAATCGCATGACACAGGGCGATGGTGCGCAAGGTCTGAGAAGCGTAGAATGTTGTGGACGACGGAACAAAGGGGAGCGGACCAGAGGAAGGGACGGAGATGATGCAGTGACTGATACGGATACAATTGATGTCGGCGTTAGAGAAGGTCGGCGAAGAGTAAGGCATAATCGATAGCGACTCGATTGATGGGCTCTCGTCAATAGTACTCAGTCGGCTCGGTTCCTGAGAAGTGTATGCGGAGGCGGTGGGCCGCAAGATAGGCGTATCAAATGAGATGTCTTGGGGTTCAGGAAAAGATATGGATTGCACCGAAGGGGAAGGAAGCCGGTACTAGACTTGATGATTCGTAGGTGTCATGTGCCCACTGAGACCCATGGATTGAAGGACTAGGAGGCGACGGTGAAAGGGTGTTTGGGTCGACTCAATGTCTGATGTCAGTAGCGAGGCCGCGGTAGCGTCTTCCGGCGAATGAATGGGGGAAGGTCCCGGCAAGGGTTGGGATGGGTCTTACGGAAGAGACTAGAAATCAGACAGATCAGGAATGCTCTCCACGGGTGGGAGGAATGTGGTAGAACGCGAGCCAGATATGACAGAACTGAGTGGAATCTGTACTTGTACTCGCCATCGACCGTATCGTACGCATAGGCCGGTGGGTGGCCGTGTTTCAGACC
Source organism: Russula abietina (assembly GCA_003313715.1). Taxonomy (NCBI): domain Eukaryota; kingdom Fungi; phylum Basidiomycota; class Agaricomycetes; order Russulales; family Russulaceae; genus Russula; species Russula abietina. Next base: position 2,666 of record QLOU01000983.1, read on the forward strand.
AATAGGGCACTGTGACAGAGTGACCAAGGACCTTCATAAACATATTATGAGCTATAGGAATGAACGACCGACACCGTATAACATACCAGATGGCGCTGACCCTGCGCACACGTTCCCTAGCACCACAAAGCCCAACTTCAGCTACACCCCAGTTGTACCGCCAATGTTTTGAAAACGAAGGCTCTACCTAAAACGCTCTGCAGTCAAGCCAGTCACTGGCAAGGGTCAAACCTTGGGTCAAACGAATAGCACCCGAGTCGACTGGTTCTGGTGGTCCAAGCACAGACGCGCACCGTCGGAGTTTGGAGTGCCTTGAGGTGTCCGGTCTGTCCTTTACTGCCCCTCTTCAGCCGCGAACCTGCAGCGGCTTGTCATACTTACTCATATCGCTCTCTGTAATTACACCCTCCCACTACACCCTTCAGCCAATACATAGTCGTCGGTTCTCGGCAAACAGACCGAGCGAAGTAACACGCATCAACACACCAGTCGCAGTCACATTTCACCACACCACCAGCAAAGCAGCGAAGAATCACCTCCATCTCGCAGCAGCAACTTCAAAACCAGTGGGTCTGTTGTAACCACCAGTTCGCGGATCGCTGCAGCGAGCGCGAGAGCCCTACCCGCCCACGCAGCTCACTTCTCTGGCTGGACCCACAGGCTGTCGCCCGACGGAGCTTCGCGCCATGCCCCTGCACCCAGCAACCACATGTACGTAGCACACCGAATCATTTTCTGTGCCCTCATGCTCACTGCTTGCCTTCGACTCTCGACTCGCTCCCAGGCGGCGCCATAACTCTTCTTACAGCCTTACAGGAACCTAGTCACGTGAGAATTGGCCGCATGCGTTCAAATTCATTCAGAGCGCAACACAATCACTGACAACTTGAACAACCTCACATGACGAACTGTCCACGGAGTTATAAATATAAATCAGAGTCATCTTGAGCGCCTTTTTGGCTCTCTACTTTACCACCATCAGATCTAAGAGCATGTCCCCCTCCTCTCGGAAGAAGCTCACTTTAATCCTCTCCCTGCCATTGGGCTCGCCTCACGATCTACCCAACAGCTGCAGCCTGTCTGCACATGGTCTGCACATACTCTTCAATCCGGGCCGTCACCGTCACCATTTCCTCGAACTAGTCATACGCTGACTGCGACTGAGACTGCGAATGCCGCTGGCGAGTTACTCATCTTTGGAGGTTATGTACGCGGCTCTGAAAGCAGCGATCTATATGTGACCTCAACACGGGATTTCTCTACATCTCTCTTGAGAACCAGTGGAGATGTTCCCACCCCACGTGCATCACATGGTGCCGCGTTCATCGGCAATACTACTCTTTTGATTTATGGTGGTACAATGAGTTCTAGTCACTATGATAATGATTCACTGTATTTTATCCACCTTGGCACGTCGGATCTTTTAATATCAAGTCTGACACCAGCTGAACATCGCTCTGCCCACCAGGATCCGAGTCGCGGGAGTGGGGCCGCGTTGTGATAAATGGTCCCGGAATAGGCGCTGGTCGTTGCTACAATACCACAACCGTGGTCGGTTCCAGGCTATTCGTCTTCGGTGGTTGGGTTGGCAGGAAGACCGTCAATGATATGTGGACACTCGATTTGTACCGCCGTACGTTTGCCTATTCAACTTGCTGCCCCAACCCATTTTGACTCGATATTCTCGCAGTAAATTCGCAACCTCTTTGGCAACCTCTTTGGGAATCATATGAATCTCCACCCGGAAACAAGAAGCCCCGTCCGAGGTCCCGTCACGTTGCGGTAAACACAGAAGACCGTATCATTATGTTTGTGTTTCTCACATTCGCTCTCTACCCTCCTTATAACGTTTTGTAGATTCGGTGGTGAAGACTACCCACAGCACTATAACGACACTTGGTCGTTTGACATTTCAACCCGAAGATGGACCGAGTTACAGTGCACTGGGTCCATTCCGTCACCCCGTTCAGGCCATGCTGCTGTCCTTGTTGATGATATTATGTATGTCTTCGGTGGGTTCACGGGTAAAACCTATTTGGATGATTTGATTGGCCTTCAATTGTCGAGTGAGTGATTTAGCGCGTTGAACCATTGCCTTGTTCACATGTAAAATGCAGCACAGAGATGGATTAAATTTGACAATGTGGGGCCAAGTCCACATAGAAGGGCGTATCATACGATGGCCTCTGAGGGGACACGTGTCTTTGTTCTTGGAGGACAGTCAGGCGCAATGAAGGATGACATTTCCCTTATTCACGTTTTCGACACAGGTATGTTATGTTCATTTTGTCAATTTATCTGGACAGCCTTCCAAGCTGAGAACACAGAGCACATCAAGGACTGGGAGCCCGAGGGTAATGTTGTCAATCCTAATGAGAAGACCACCCAACTTGCGTGGAAATCACCCACAGGTCCCCTGACCCTGGAGAATCAACAGTACCCTCCTCGTCAGCAAAACGCTACCCCCTTATCGGGCCGCTCCGCCTCCCCGCAGATTACCGACGAGCGAGGTCCTGATCGGAATGTTCGGCCATCGGAACTCACGGGTGCGAATAATAAGCCAAGACGTGCCGCGGAAGACGATAGCGAAGGTTCAACACAGTACCACGCGATGTTCGCGGCATCCCATTCTTCCTTTGAAGGAGAGGCTACAAGGTTGGAGCTCGAACAGCAGCTGTCGGTATTGCTTGCTGCGCAAACTGAGCGGGACCAGCTCATCGCACGGCAGGCTGATGAGCTCGCACTGAAGAGTGCTCTACTTGAACAGGCCGAGGCAAATGCCGTAGAGGCAGCAGGGCGTGCGGGGTCGGAGCTACGCGAATATGTGAATGATCAACGACTCAAGTGGACATCACTGGTGAAGCAGAAGGATATAGAACTTATGGAGATGCAAGCGAAGCTTGATGAATTGCCACTATCTCGCGACCAGCAGACAGGGCAACATGAAAAGGAACTTGCAAATGTGCGTGCCGAACTCGTGGCAAAGAAGTCCGAATTGGAGGCCGTTTTTTTACGGCTCGCGGACGCGGAGAAGGGTCGGACCTCGCTTGACGAGTTAGTAGCATCTCGGGTTGGACAACATGAAAGGGAACTTGCAAACGTGCGTGCCGAGCTCGAGGAAAAGAAGTCCGAATTGGAGGCCGTCCGATTACGACTCACGGACGCGGAGAAGGGTCGAACCTCACTTGACGAGTTGGTAGCATCTCGGGTTGGACAGTATAAAAAGGAGCTTACAAGCGTGCGTGCCAATCTTGAAGAGAAGGAATCCGAATTGGAGGTTGTCCGATTACGACTCACGGACTCGGAGAAGGGTTGGACCAAGAGCAAAGCAGAGGCAGACATATTACGCGCCCAGACTGCTACTGGTTCCATGAATAGAAATGAGGATCAAGTCACTCGTAGGCTTATGGAGCGTATGCGAGTTATCGAGTCCGAGGTGGCGTCGAAACGGTGGGACGAGAAGAGTATAGAAGAGATGGAGTGTCGCAATGAGGGATGAAGTGGGTTTTTTACTTGGACTAACCTCTGAGCCTTTCTGATGACTTAACGTTCCTTTTCCCATACTGTACCGTGACTCCAGATAACGATGACTCTCCCGCGTACATATTGTCCCGCAACAGTTTGAATGTGACCAACAGTTCTTCCTGGATTTCGGTATTATTTGCGAGCGCAACGAAGTGACATTTGGCTCACTGAGGGCCCAGCCGTTCAGCAGCTCCGGTTTCGAAATCGAAAGCGGCTCCCGTCAAATTGCAAGGGTCCAGTCTCGAAAAAAAAAATTGCCCGGTTTGCCAAAAATTGGACTCAAAAAGGCGAAAATTTGAAATCGGGGAGGTTGTTCTGCACTGGCATCTGCCCGTTTGCAACTCGAAAACCGGCACTGACACTCCACACTTCAAGTTTTTGCTCTCGCGTCGCATTTTGCATTGGGTCTCCCACTCTCCCCAGTCAATGGTCAAGCCGCCGCCATGTCCGCAGCAGACGCAGGGACGTCCATGTTACATGTTACAGCACTAGTTCGTTCTGCGCCCAGGCACAGCGCCGGGACTCAGTCAGGGCCGCCGGGCTTGCCTGCGAATGGACCGTACACTGTAAGTCATTCTTTAGAACTAGGTCTAGGTCAGAGTCCCGCGTGGGCGCGAGCAATCATCATAAGAACAACGCCGCCGCCGTTCCTGCTTCATACATCTTTGCTGAGGCTGCTCACTGGCAGTCGCCCCGAGGCACTCTCCCCTAGTAATATGGCTTGATATCTCGGCAACTGCTTCCCCCCAACCCACACTTGCTACTCCCGCTCCCGCTCGCCCCGACCTCTGTCCCTGTTCCTACTAGTACATCAAAGAAATGCCGGATTTTGCGGGCACTGTGCCTCGTGCAGTACACCCAGGCTTCGCGGCTTGCCTGAAAGCTCGCCCTTTCTCTTTGACTGAGTTATTTTCTTTACGCTTTATCTTCTTTTTGTTTCTTATCCTACTTGACATCTTCTCTACCTACTCGTGTTCCTTTCTTTCATGTTCAGTTCCTTACCCTACTCGTTGACTACTCATCTCCCTTTGTTTCAGATACACCCGTCCCAACTTTTAATGTCAAACGCGACTCGCCTAGTACAGTCGTGCCCTCGGTTATTCTCGTACCCGTTTAACTCCCCTTTCATCTTTCGTCCATTTACTTTTCCTTCGACATGCTTTAGTTTGATCTGTACTATACCTGATGTGTAGATACAAAGGATCTCTATGTACTTAAGAGCCCTGCTGTGATACCCTAATGTTTAGACTCTTCTTTGTCTTTATGCAAGCACCGTTGTGCCTTTTGCTGATCCCTCCGCTACGCCTTTGACTCTCGCGTGTCTTTTCAGCCCGCTAAGAAACGCAGCAGGGAGCCTTCGCAGTTAATTGCATCGGCGTCTCCAGCGTCTATCTTGTGACACGGTCATACCGCTTGCGTCGACGAATATTAGTTCATTCATCGTCACAATCGTACATCGTCATAGGTCCTAGTCCTCCTCCTCGAGTGAAATCAGGCGGCGACGGCGGCAGTATTACTTCCGGCAAGGGCAAACAAAGACAAAGGGAGACACTTTCTCCCAAAGACCTGACTTTGACGCTATCTCGCAGGGAGTTAAGCCATCGTTGTCGCGCGCATGGCGATCCGCGCCGTGCTTCAGTAATAATCGTACGACTTCGACTTGTCCCCTGATCGATGCCAAGTGCAGCGGACTCTTGCCATCATTATTGGTGGCATCAGCCCCAGCACTGTGGTCGAGTAGCATTCGGGAAAATTCAACTCTTCCGCGGAATGCCGCCGAGTGCAAGGGAGTCCAACCCTCCTTGTCTTCGGCATTCACATCCGCACCGTGACTGAGAAGATGTTGCCCGATTTCCAGATATCCTTCTCGTGCGGCCCGATGCAGTGGGGTCTGGTTCCAGATATTCCGAATATCGACGTCATCTCGGAGATGGTGAATTAGCAGTGAGGAAAGGTCGACGTGCCCTCTCGAGGTGGATGCGTGTAACGGAGTCCCATGGTAACCACCCTGGGCATAAATAGATTCCGGGTGTATCTCGAGGAGCCGTCCTGCTAGGTCACGAAATCCAAACAGGCTGGCATAATATAAAGGGACTGGCTTGGAGTTAGAAGGCCGTATGTCGGGAGTGGAACTATGATCGTCTTCGTCGTAAATCCTCAGCCAAGTCGAAAAGTGTGGTTTGTCCGCATCAAACAGACGGTCCATCCCATCCTCGATGCTCGACGCCACATTCCCGAATTGGGCGTGCTTGACCCAGTACTGAGCGGCGTATCGAGCCAAAGGAAAGTTCTGGATGCTGTCGCGATCAGCACAGTGGTCCAATTGGAGGAGAACGCCAAGACAAGCTTGGGCAAAGATGGTATGTGCCGGTTTGAGTTGGATATGATAGTACGCGACTTCGCTGTTCGACTCCGCCAATCGGTCCGACATCAAGTACTCCTTGACCGAGTAGTGGGAAAACTGAACGATCCCGTCATCGACTATGTTGACCAAACTGGAGCACGCAGACATCACTGCATTTTCTTGATCCGGCCACCTCAAACCCGGTCTCAGTATCGGGCGGGTCCCCTCCGCGTCGAAGTCAACAACAATGACTTCTGCGAGTTCCTCGATGCGAAGGGGATGGGCGGCCACTACGAGGCATTGCATGAGTCGATGGGCGATCCCTCGATTCGCCTTACAAATACCCTTCAGTATCTCCTCGTATGTCTTATCTAGACATTCAGGCAAACCCTCGAGAATACTCCGCACATTTGTTGGGAGAGCCTGTCGTAACGTTTCCAGGTGACAGAACACCCATTGAAACCTGTGTGGTACCATAAGGATGTATGGTCACCATGCGATTATAATAAACACTTACATTCCGTCAGCTTTCGCTGACAGAGTTCTGATAACCAGTTCCCTGTCTTCCTTCCGCCATCTTTGCATGTTTTCATCCGAGTCCACAACATGGGCGATATAGTTGATGATAGCTTGCTTCTGTCCATTTTCATCATGAATGGACACTTGATGCGAAGCTAGGGGTTGAAGAACGTCCCGGATGTCAACTTCCGGGCGGCTGGAGACGCATATATAAAGATTTGGAAGCCGAAGGCCAACTAGTTCCTTCACGAGGTTAAGGACCTGTTTTCGTGGGGATAGGATGCCTGAAGTGTTCGGGCATTCATCCAGGGCGTCCAAGATGATATAAGTTGGGCTATGCGATAGAACGGTGAGCATATTTTTAAGGCACTCTTTTATAGCGCAATCACTAGGCTCCCGGAGCCCGCGGTCGTGTGAGTTGTAAAGGTTGGTGAGTATGTCGCAGCGAGAATCGGATCGAGCAGAAAATTGGACGATGAGAGAATGTAGCAAATTGCGGCAACTCTGCTTATCGTCGTCCCTGAAGTCGCAGTAGAAATAGGCGACGGAGGCATTTCCAGACTCGCGCAAACTCATCAAATCTTCTATAATTGCGGAGCTGCTCAACCATTTAAGTCTCTTTAAACGGAAGTGCAGTGGGGGAGAAGGACGAACCATAGCACGCTCTTGCCTGAGCCCGCTGTGGGATTGGATATGGTCAAGACTGATCGCATAGAAAATGCTAAGAGGAACCCACGATTTCCGTGTATCCAAAAGAGAGAACCGGCGGATTTCCAATCTTTGAAAGTATTTCCGCAAGTGAACCAGTCGGTTGTTCCTTTGAGATGAGCTCTCCACAGATTGTTGTGATTTGTGGACGGATCTGGAGGAGATAGCCATTTTCGAAGGGCATCCACGCAAAGGCTGTGGGTGTTCCTAAAAAGTTCCGCAGACGCGATCCGGGTCTCTTCTTCTGTCAGATCATTCAACCTCTGAAGCGCATCGTCGACGTCGGTATTTCCGATTAACACGTTCAGATAGGTTTCTGAATTACATGTCAGTCAAGAATGGCAACGGCGCCAAGGATCGACTCACTGATCCGACATTGTTTGACTTCCTTGGTGGCGAAACCAAGGAGAGAAATGACTTCAACAAGGATATCTGCCATTATATCCTTCATAGGTGGCGTTGGAGGGACGTATGTGTAAACTTCTAGTCGGGTGAAAAAGCCTTCTATTCGAGTGAAGACCCTGATGAGCGTAGCTCGGCGAGCGCGAACACCTCCAGCAGCCTGGAAATCCGGGAGTCAGAATATCGTCATGGAAGTTTAAGAAGGACAGAGACCAAAAGAAGAACGCCAACACCTGCAAAGATAGCTTTCGCTGGCGAGAATGTCTATGGGATAGATGAAATTAGAAGAAAACTCGTGAAAAGGGAGACATCTTGATACATACAAGGCCGACGGCCTCGCCAAGTACGGCAGAGGAGACCCAGAGGACATTCACTGTCGGATCCAGCCACTTTGTGAATCTGACATCGGTATTCTGGGATTGAGAGAACTCGGTAAATTGTTCTTGAAGGATGGTGCGGATCGCATCGGGAGAAGTGCAGGCTTCAATCCTGGCATACAGTGGATGGGACCGGAGGTCTTGCTTGGTGCGCTGCTCGTAAGTATCAAGGGCGTGAATGAAGATGGAATCGAGGTTGCGGGGAAGGGTAGAGGTTGAAGGGTAATGGGACATTATTGTCAGAGGGGAAGGAATGGTGCTATGTGCGATAACAGGGTGCGTTGATAAAGTAGCTGTGCGTCTGAAGAAGGCTGTGTCAAATTTGCGCCGCAAAGACAGGTACAGCGTAGTATACGCACCACACGGTTGGATATTTGAAGGTCCATTCACGATATCCATGCTACTATCCGCTTCGGCCACTGCCCTTTCAGATCTCCCACTGGCAATAGCTCCTGAAAAACTCCCCTGCAAAAGACATCACAGCTCTCTTAGAGCGGGCAAAGCTGGGTGTCATGTCAAGAGTGTGAGAGAGTCACCGAGATAGTTTATGTGACCCAAATACAAGATGATTGGTGGCGGCGAAGTGGCGTTCAATTGATCAATTCACATCGTTGCGTTGAGAATGTTTCCCACAAAATCGCGTAAGCCATAGTGTTTTTTTTGACTTATGACTATTTGAGCTGATAAACTGAGGCCTGAGGGAAGGGCAGGGTAATGCGAGGGCATAAGGTGATTCGTGCCGCAACTTGTTTTGTCACCGAAGACGTCGCACACACGCAATGGACGTCCCGGTCTTGTGGCATAGCGCCCGAACCCATATGGTAACATGTGTGGGGGGATAAATACAGCATACTGTATCATTGTAAGCTCCTTGACAGCCAATTGCAAACCGATAGACCGTTTTGCGTCTGACCGAAAAAAAGGCCCCACCTTGGGCTTCACTGAAAGCCCAGCTTCCTGTTTCAAACACCGTCGTCTCCTGGTACCATGAATCTGACAATATGCTGCTTCCAGACTACATACAGTATGCATACCACAATACCTTCCAACTGACGATACACCAACATTTATCAGAAATAGCTCATCATAACTAAGGCACATTCAACGACTCGGAAGGTGGTCTGCGTATGGAAGCAGAGAGGTTTAGCTGAACGAAAGTCAGTGAATCCTAAATGGCCTCGTGAGTCGTGAACTAGACATGACAGGCGTTGTGGTAATCTTGAGACAGAGATGGGTCAAGTCCTTTACTGTACTGCAACAGGAAGGTGGAGCGGACCCTTACGGCTGTCGTTTTGCAAATTGGCTGTAATCCCTTAAGAACGTTTGGGTGGGGCTTAGCTAGGCGACAAAAGCTACTGCGCTCCAATACAATATGATTTATCCACTAGACACACAAATACAAAGTCTGTCAAACATCTGGCTTACCGCGGACGCTGCTCATCTGGGATGGCGTTGCGCGAGTTTCCATCTTTGTCCTCATAGTCAGAACCCTGCGCCATCAGCTCCGCATGCCCCATTTTCTCAAGCTTCTTGTCAAAGTCACGCTGCCGGTAACCCTTGACTATCCGTTCCAGAAGTGAACTCGTTGAAATGCCCGGCGTCCGACGTGTTGGTATAAATTTGCCTGGAGGGCCTGTCACACTCGAAAACACGCGAGCGAAAACAGGACGAACCTAGTGACTTGACAAAAGCATAGACGTCCTCGTGCCCTGCACCCGCATATGGGTCATTATCATGGGCAACATAGTCGATGTTATATTTCGCTAAAAACGTAGCGTCGATGACCCAGGGAATGTCAGGGATGACTTCATCCACCCAGTGACAATGGCGGATGGATTCACAGCGTTCCGCGTGGTCCATTATGCATTTGAATTTATGTTCTTTGACTTGCTCATCGTTGCTCACTCCGACGAGCAAGTACACGTTCGGGAAAGACAGCTTGGCTTGTCGAAGCTGCAATGAGTGGCTGAGATACTGCTAAGCAAACGCCCTGGGCCGCATAGATGAAACTTGTCAAAGCCTACCCGTAGTGAAAGAGGTCATATACACCTTGAAGATGCCAAGTCGGCAAAGTAGACATCTCGATCGGGGCAAACACGCACCATCTGCATAAACGCGCACTGGCCGACCAACTGGGGGTTCGTTGATCCTGTACTTACATTGTAGTCCACCATTAATTGCACGACGAACGAAGGCCTGTATGTCCTCCGGAGAGAGCGTAGAGGGATTGAACGCCCGGACTGTATCGTGGATAATGGTGGGCACAGGAGGCCCCGTGTAGGGTGGGCTATACACAATTACACGCGCAGGTTCAATTTCTGCATCAGAGGACGATGCAGTCGATGGGGACTGCAGAGTCTCAATAGCCGCAGGGAGGTTTTGAATGACGGGAACGGGTGAAGGGAGCGTGGACGTCATAGCAGAATGCGATTGGACGGGAGAAGGCTCGCGATCGCGACCAACTGTGGTACTGCTCTCAATGTCGCCATCATATGTGGGAGAATCGACACTATCATCAGAGAGCATGGAAGGTGATATCGTATGCTTCAAACGAGACCGCGCTGTGGGAGAGGAAGAACGCGCATTCGAAGCTCCGGGACCGCGATATTGAGCAGAAGCACCTTGACGCAAGGACGATGTTATATGGAGAGCGGAAGACCCGTCATCAGTGAATGGATCGTTATCTTCCTCTGAACTGAAAGGCAGTGAGCTGGATGGTGAGAGGGGGTAGAGAAAGACGGACGCATCGTAGGCTGGAGAGTCTATCTTGTGCCCTGGATGTTTACCAAAAGACCGCTTGCTGTGAAGAATTCTCTTATGGTGGTTTGTTTCTGGGAGTTCCATTTGGTTGCTGTGGAGGCTTGTTGGGGATAGACGAACGAAGAGCAGCAAGCGAGTTTGAATAGTGGTTTGGTTCCGGATATCGCAAATTGCCGTCATCGCGTCATTCGCTTTTATCTTATCTTATCTCATTCTAGAACTCGTACCACCACCACCGCAATCACCGCATCACTGTTCATATCATGGAAAATCTCGGTACGCGCGACCATTAACACTTATTCCATCATCACGACTCTAACGCGTCATAGATACCACATCCGGCTCCCATACGTACGCAATATGCACGGCTCCTGGGAGCATTTACACTGTTGACGAGGAAGACTCTACCACGGACTGCATGTTGATAGAAAATGGAAAGATCCTTGCCATAGGGAACACTGGTATGCCCCATTTTACTTCCTTCCTATGCCTTATCTAACTGTGGCTAATTCAGAGCAGATCCACAAGTATTGGAGCACCTATAAACCCAACGTGTCATTGGAGATGTTCCAGACGCCGCCAGGCTCTATCATAATTCCAGGCTTAGCCGGTATGACGTTATGAATCCGCTATCTCCACGACGTGGTCTTTTCAATCTCACCTTCTAGATGCACATGGCCATGTTCTCCATTGGGGTGCCGCGAAACAGCTCCCTCTCGAAGGCTGTACTTCAATCGATGGTAGTCGATAAGCGTAATCACTAGTCACGTCTGATTTGTCTGGGACTACAGATGTACTTCTCAGGATTAAGTCGTACCTTGTTGCCCATCCAGAAGTAGCTCAAGATCAATCGCGCTGGATCATAGGTACGGGATGGGATCAAACCACTTGGCCGGGTGGAGAGTTCCCCTCTGTAGTATGTTCAGTCACTGATTTCCGCTGAATCTTCATTGTCCCGCTCATTTTTCGTATTCTACGTGAAGGATGATCTTGAGTGTGAACCACTTCTCCGCGGCCGCTCTGTCCTGCTCGAGCGCATCGACTATCATGCCCGTTGGGTCTCCAATACAATCCTTTCGAAACTTGGTAGTCTCCCAGACAAGGTCGACGGTGGTCTAATTGTACGTGATAAGGCCGGGAAGCCCACTGGTCCGTCCGATTCTCTCGCATTGGCTGCATCTTCCCACCCTCTGACAGGTGTATTCGTCGACAACGCAATGGATCTGATTGAGAAGCCTCCGCCGACCGAGGCCGAAACTTTTGAGCAATTTGAAACGACTATGCTCGATGCGCTGCGTGTTGGATTAACCAGTATTCACGATGCGGCTACGTCACTAAATCGCATAGCGTTCTTTCGACGGTATGTCCCTCCGCAATTCTACTCTCACTTTTGAATATGCTCATACTATGTAGGATGGCTGATGAGGGGCGTCTACCCGTGAGTTTCACTTCAGAAATAGTGCTTATGCTCAGCACACTTTGCGACAGATCAGGCTCTATTTGATGGGCTATAACACCTCCAATGATTATTGGGGCGCCGAAATACCTCGTCTTATCAACTATGGTCTCCACAAGCGCCTCACTGTCCGCAGTATAAAACTCTTTGCCGATGGTGCCCTCGGCTCCTGGGGCGCCGCACTGGTCGCCCCCTACAATGACAAGCCGGACACACAGGGACTTCTCCTTACCCCTCCCGAGACATTGTATAAACTAGCTGAGCGATTCTATGAGGATGACTTCCAGGTGGTACGCATCTTGGCAATATTTTGTTTTCGAGATAACCAACGTGACGCGTACTGTAGAACATTCATGCCATCGGGGACCGCGCAAATGAGGTTGTACTTGACGTCTTTGAAGGTATTCTACGCAAGCCAGGAGCAGATGTAAATGCATGGCGTCCGCGTGTTGAACATGCGCAGATCTTTCAGCCGAGAGATTTAGAGCGTATCGGAAAGCTTGGAGGTGGCTTGCACCTCATTGTGATCGGCCGGGCGTCTACTGATCAAACCCTGGCCCATAGTCATTGCGAGCGTACAGCCGACGCACGCGTACGTCCTTTGTGTTCGCGGCTCATGTACAAGGATATTAAAGTAGGGTACAGAACATCTGATATGAGTTACGCTGAAAAACGCCTGGTATCGTGGACCTTTTCTTTCCACCACTATTTACGCAACTGATACCCGCCTGTCACTGCTTCCAGGGCCGAGATCGCGTCAAGGGCGCGTATGCATATCAGACGCTCCTCCAGTACCTCCTTTCTCTTTCTCTCTCTCTTCGTATCCATAACAGCCACGGCTGTGTTTTTTTCTGTAGGGCTTCTCCGGGAAAATGTCTCCCTCTTGGCTCGGACTTTCCTGTCGAGGATATCAACCCACTCCTGGGTTTCTACGCTGCTGTCGCACGGTGCAGCCCTGATGGGACGTCACCACATGGTCCGGGAGGGTGGTGAGTGTCCCTTCCGCCTATCCCATATCACCACCACCATCACTATCTTGGCACAATCCCCTACCCTTCCCCGCGTACGCACGCAAACTCCGAATTCGATCTTGTTTTTCTGTTATTATGGACTTTCACCATCTTGCAGGTACCCGGAGGAAGCCTTGACGCGCACGCAGGCCCTTCGAGGCATGACGTGCGATCCGGCGTACGCGGCCTTTGATGAGGACACGCGAGGACGCCTCGTGCCGGGGTTCGTGGCGGATTTTGTCGTCCTGGATCGCGATATCATGCGTGTTCCCCTGGAGGAGATATTGAGTACCAAGGTGCTCGCGACCGTCGTGGACGGACAGGTTGCGTATGGAGGCCTCTAAGGGCCGGTGGTCGGCAGGCGCGAATCGAACGCACTCTTCTCTCTCTTTTTGATACTGACTTTATCTGCTTTTTGAATCCTGGAAGGTTTTTTTACGTTGTTCCAGATCACGTTCACGTTATGACTCTCGTTTGACCGGTGTTAAAAAAATTGTTTCTTTGCGTGTTTTGGAGACCGGGCCTTATGGAAATTTCCGACTCGGACTCTTTTGCATCACGCAGTCCGCTTACCCATCGAATTGTCCATGGCGAATTGTTGGTCGGGGTGTGTTTAATGCCCGGGGATGATCTGCCGCTGGCGGTAAGTATGCAACATCAAGGTTTTGATCGGAATGTTAACACACCCCAGTTTGAAGTTGTCTTCTCACATATCGCCTCCCTGCAATTGCTCTCATTTACCTATCCCATAGTATATGTATATGCGAGCAGTTTCAAGGTGGCGGCCCATGTGACAAAGTAGGTGGTGATTTTTAACAGTCTATTTTGTGCAGGGCAGATAGATGCTAAGGCGACTGGGAAAAAAGCAGGTTGCCCAAAGTGTATCTGGAAAGGGTAGTGCATGAGATGCTTCCCTCCATTGACCAGGTACCAACTTACTGTCAAACGGTATCAACAGTTAAAATAGAACTCGTGGTACGACAGGTTACGGCCGTCAGCCTAAGTACCCGAATGACTACTGATAACAGTGATAGTTAGTGCACCACTGCCATGGTGTGGCAGTGGCGTGGCGTCACGGTGGCAGATGGCAGTGCTCGGCAGTCCTTTCAAAGAACATCCAATAATCGCCGGTTATACAGAAAGCCATCCATCGATCCCACTGCCCGCCATCCGTCATACATACCGTACCACTGGGCGTTCTATTCGTTGGGTCCAAGAACATCCGCAAAACCTGAGAAAAAGAAGAGAAGTAAAAGTGATGATTGAATAAACTATTTACAGTTTTTTTTACTCACTGTAATTTACAGTACTTTTTTTTTAAACGGTTGTTTGATGACTGACTCGGACACAAAACAAAAAACACAAAAACCTCCGAATCGGAGTCCCCTGACCGGCCTCGGATCGACTCGGACGGAATTTCTTTCTTTAACAACAATAATAACTTGCGCGCGCGCGGTCGTACAGTACAGTAGTAGGCCTCCAGGCTCTATTGCGCGTAGTAAGTACGTACGTGTTGTACATCATACAAAGTGAGTGAATAGAATGAAAGGACTCAGACGGCATCCGGGATGGACGTACTAGTAGTTCCCTTCGGCTCCACTGGCACTGGCACTGGCAGCTCACTCACGCCAGTCCCGCATTTCTTTCCCCCCGATAATGACGGAGACGAATAGTGCCAGCCTCGGCCTTTCATTAAAAAAAGTTCCAAGGTTCCGAGTCCGAGTCCCAGGATCCCAGGCTCAGGTCTTTTTTCTTTACCCAGCCCTTGGAACCGGGTAATTATACGTTTCGGTAGCCCCGGATTTGGATGTGAAATAGATGGCACACAGGTGACAGATGACATGATGACATCGATGGACAGAATCGGATGACAGAGACAGTTGTCCTTCCTTGGGGGTTCGCGCTTCCATTCAGTACAGTAAGTAACACTCGTGACAGTTTCTCGAAGCTCGACGCTCTATCCCCGTTTATGGGAGTGGAGTACGATAATTACCGAATAAAGGGAGTTGAGAACTGTACTGCACTACAGCTGCGACTCTAGTGATCAAGTGTGCCAACGCGACATCGGCTATTTTGCAGTCACAGAACAAGAATGGAATGGCATGGAATCACCCCCCCAACTGACCGCACTGACCACTGACATTATCAGTTCACTTTATTTTTCCTCTCCTCGGCTTCGAACGATTCCTTTGCTAAAGTTAAAGAAATGGGGAAAAAAATCTAAATTGAATTTTATACACATTCCAAGAACTTGAACTAGAGAACATCATCATCGTAAGACGCAGCAAGGCCTGAATTGAAGGGGTAAGAGAGAAAAAAAGGCTAGGGGTGACCACCGTTGTTTAAAGGAGGAAACAAACCGAGCAAACCGATTCTAGGTAGCTGAGAAAAAAAATTGAAGGGACTTGGATTTGGCGAGACTTGGGATTGGGGATTGTGGGTGGGTACTAGAAGTCCGACGGAATCAAGTGATATACAGCAAAAATTGTGATGAAGGCGATCCATGAAGAGTCGTCAAGATTTGGGATCGTAAATCAGATTGGGGTGGGGTGTGCAGGAGGTATCGGAGACAAGGAAGAAAGATTTCGTCAAAAAAGCAATTAGGAAGAGTCTCGAGGGGTTGGGTTCACACCACACTCTACTCTAAGGCTGGCGGCGCCACAATGCGAACTGGGCGAGGCGAAGGAGGACGGCATAAAGCGGAAGGATAGCATGTACGACCTGGAGCAGAGCAGCCGGCGCAACAAGAGCATTGTTATCAACGCGGATCAGCGCACCAGTAGAGGGCCCCGGCGACTCCTGCTCCCGTTCCAACTTCAACTCAGGCTCCGGCGGGTCCACATGCAGTCAACTGCTTTCTACCTCCGCCTCAACCTCTGCCTCTGCTTCTGCCTCGGTTTCGGTTTCTACTTCTGTTTCAGTCGAAGTCTCGGTAACCTTGACCCATGTAACGCCCGCGTCCGAGGGTGTGTCTGTGCCTGCGCTTTTGCTGTCACTGGCATCGCTTGTCTTGGCCTCTTCACTGGCCGCGTCCGCGTCGGAGGAAGCGTCAGCAGCTACTGGCGCAGCATTCTCGTCGTTGACTGGCTCCACTACTGAATCATCCGTCTTGGCCTTTTCCTTTTCCTTCTCCTTCTCAGCCTCGGCTGCTTTGCTTTCTTCCTCCTCTCTTTCCTTTTCCTATACACAAGCAAGGACATACGTCAGCACCCGATTCCTTGCATGACATTTGCACAGACGCACCTCCTTCTCTTGCTCGCGCTCTTTCGCTTCCCGTTCCTTCTTAAGCTTTTCGCGCAACTCTCTCTCGGTTATCACCCAAGCCGCTGCACCTTCAGCTGCCGCTTCAGGTCGTGACTTGTTCTTCAATAAGTCTGCAAAGCGGAGATATTGTCAGCGACCGTCACAGTCCCGCCACGCACCACATCGAACGCGAAATCGGAGCCGATAAGTAGTACCGTAAAGAAGTATGATGCTGACTAGGGATCAAGCCATTTCCGAATAAAATATGAATACTCACAGCCTTGCAGCGCCGCAACGCTGAAGCCCTCATCCGGGATCGAGTCCGCGAACTGCTTCGCAAGTTCTGCTAAGCGCGCTGCACTGAGTGGTGGAACGACGTGGGCGCATGCCGCGACATGTTCCTCTACCGCCGATGGAATCTCCGACGTTTCACTCTTCGTGGGTGTGCGTGAGCAAATGCTCTCGCTACGACGGCTGTGACTACCGGTTGGGGTTGGAGAAGACAACGGAGATAGAGAGCCAGAGCGCGAGGATGCAGTTGATAGGCCCGAGAGTGCATCGGAGAAGAGCGAGCTTAGCTGACTCGTTGAGGGCGAGGAAGGCGAAGAAGGGGTAGGCATCTCAAGCGACTCTAGATCGGTCTCTGAATCGAGGACCGATGGAGGGTCCGCATCCGCGGACGGGAAGAAGTTGCGGAATAGGTGCTCAGCTTGGAACTTCGACGCATTCTTAAACTCTATCCACACGTCCATGCGGCCAGGGCGACAGAGAGCAGGATCAAGTTGTTCAAGGTGATTGGTTGTGCTAAAATAATGAACGATTAGTACCGTGCTATATATAACCTGCCGACGCGAGCACATACGCAAATAGAATGCGGCCCTCGGCAGCTGCAACGCCATCGAGGGCGTTTAAGAGCCCACTTAGCGTAAGGGTGTTGACATCTGAGAGGTTTTCTTTATTCCGGTGCCTCCTGCTTCGGCTGCTGCTGGAGCCGCTCGATGACTCATCCTCATTATCAGACTTTGCGTCGGACTTCTTCTTTTCCTTTTCCTTATCCTTGTCCTTGGCGCGCGAAACCGAGCGTGTAAAGGCAGCGTCAAGGTCCTCGAGCAGGACGATGCAGCGCGAGGGAACACGGCCCATGAGGGTGGTGAGAGTGGAGTCATTTATCCAGGAGGACGACAAAGATACGACGTATATATCGAGCATAAGCTCTCCAGCAAGGGCGTGAATGAGCGACGACTTCCCCGAGCCGGGAACGCCGTAAAGCAGGTAACCGCGACGGAAGGGAATGCCCCGGTCCGCATACCACTGTTTTTTTAAAGTCAGCCGATGGACAACCTACAATGACAGTAGTCGCCGACCTTCTCGGACTTGAGAAAGTCCTTTGCATCAGATACAAGCATCTCCTTTACGCCAGGATTTAATACAATAGAAGAGAGCGGGCGTTTATGGCGGGAGTCGGTGTAACGCCACGAGCCATAAGAGTCGGCAAAGTAAATTTGGATCCGATGGACGGCTTCCGCCTCGTACTCCTTTTTCGCCTGCAGGACGAGCTGTTTGAGGATGGAGTTGTTGCGCGCGACGACACTACAGTAGACGTTCGGCAATACCGGGAGTTTTAATCAATCATACCACCCAACAATAACAGACTGAACTGCCACGTGTTCGGGCATCGCGTACCTGATGGACAACATCTCGTACCCATTGCTCTTCCTTCCACGTCTCACTCGCAACCAATGCCCGCGGTAAAAGATAGTATGTGTCGTTTCGCTCGTGGGCTGAAAGACGACACGCATTCTGGTTTTACCTGAAACCTCTTCATCTCCTCCACCTGCACCGTCATCGTCGATGAATGCATTGTCCGACTCGCGGTAGCCATAGTACCCTGGCAATGACGAATTTGTCGTCGTCTCAAATTCGCGAGAGCGCTGCCACTCGGGCCGACGGGACAGCCACAGCATTAACCACTCGTATGGATAGTCCTCTTCGGAGAAGTGTGCCGTAAGGAAAAATGCTAGTGGCGGTGCAGGTCAGCGAACACATCACACGGAGCTTAGGACACCCTTGACCCACAGTTGACAAACGAGGACCTTTGGAGGGTGCATATATTAGCAAGAGGCGGATTGAGTGACGGGTGGAGAGAGGACTAACCATGCTGAGCTAGACATTCGTCTTGCGGTCTCGACAGTTCCACCGAGGACGACGAGCTTCATACCGTCGACGACGGAATTGCCAGCGACATTGCCGACCAGAGGCTGAACGAGACTCTTAAGTGCCTCCATTTGTTTCAAAGGAGTAGTAGGAAGAAAATGATGGAAATGGTGGTGGGGGTAAAAAGGACAGAGAAAAGTAGGATTGGGGAGAAGAGTTTAAGAGGGGATATTAGGATGCTGTGAGATGGAAGCGCGGAAAGATGACTCAACCCCAACCAATGGGAGAGGGAAGGATGAGTCGGGAAGAGTCAAGTGGGGGAAAGCGGAAAGCGGTCCACGAGGCGAGTGTCGCCGCCTTATAATCCCCCTGGCGCTTAACCCAACCACTAGGCGGCGCCTCTCTTGCCACTCTCTCACGATGAGACATACCAGTGCCTAAATGCATTCTCGTATCCGTATCTACTGACACAGCCGCTCTACCCGCCCCCTAGATAAAGCCCTTCAACGGCAACATTCGCCTGCCAGATCCCCAGCCTTCGGACAAGCCTCAGCATCGCCGGGATGGGCAGGATAAGTACAAAAGCGACGGGAACAAGCACAATCAAGAGCAACGAGAGCAGTATCGTAATTCCCGGTTTAATTACGAGGAAATAAAAGAGAGCTTGATATGAAGTCGGGTCGGTGAACTGCCAAGCAGGGTCAGCATCATCATCCACAAGACCACTCACACGTGGCACGCCATAGCGCCGGAGAACCGTCCCACTCACCATGGAGAACGAATTCCGATAGAACGACCGTTCGTGCCGAGATCCCAACCCCGCCTCCACTTCTTCCGTAGTCGGCATTCGGAGACGCGTAAATATAGGGTATACATGGCCCTCAAGTGCGTACACGAGTGGGCCATGGAAGGTACTCTGTAATGCCACCTGTGGCCAGCCACGCGGCAAGAAGCGATGAGCCACCACGTTGGAAACTAGACATGCATTCTTCTTCTCACCTCGCCGCTGGCAAGCGCCCTTGCTCCAAGGAGATCAAAAAAGCACAGCACGGCACCAAGTGGGAGAGCGACGAGAAGTATGGTGCCCAGCTACCCCGCGGTTCATTAATAAATTGGAAATGCCATCACGCCAAGAGAAAGCGCTTACCAGGGTGAACACGAATAGATAAACCCATGCGAGAAGGGCATATGGAAAGTTGATAACTAACAGGTGCAAAAGGGCAGACCAGTACGTCCGACGGCCCATTGGGCGGAAGTAGTGTCGCCAACGAGTACGCCAATTTCGTGGTCGATGTCGGGTGATGGCAGGTGCATGGGAAAGGTGACCGTCGGAAAGAGCGCCGACTGTCGGTCGATCATGCGAAGCCTCCTCTTCGTCCTCTCCGTCCGAGTCGAGATCCATCCGAAAGGCAGATACGACGGTTTGTGCTAGGCTTGGTGATATGCTAGCAGCACTCGATAACGACATTGTGCGAGTGCGTCGTGTGGGTGAGGACACGCCGAGTAGAGGGGTGTTTTCATCAGGGTGTGGAGGTGGATGCGCAGCAGTGCCGAGAAAAGCATGATCATCGGAATCGGCGCCGCTACTTTCTACTGCTGTGCGTCTTCGTCTGTGTCGACGCTCGCGAGAGGGATACGGAGGGGGCGGCTCTTGTGGGACGTTCAGAGGGGTTTCATCGGATATGAGCGTTACTGGTGGTTGTGGCGACATGGCTTGGGCCGCCTGGCTGCGCGAAGAAACTGAGCAAAACAAAGTTGTAGGATGGAAAGCGAGAGCCAGGTCAGTAGAATGCGTGAGATTGAGTAAAAGGTTGGTTTTAAGAGAGCAACGAGGACGATAAGCAAAGTTAAAACTGGACGCGTGCAGAGGTGGACCGAAATAGCGGAAGACTGGCACGATCAAATACGGCAAAGTCTACGGGTCCGTGGCCGTCTAGAAGCCTTTTTCCCATCAGATCTCCACTCCACATGACGTCCAACGGCGCTACCGCTATTCTAGACACTTCACCGCCCAACTAGAGAGTAGCGATGTGCGGCAGATTCGCTCTCGCTCTTCAGGTGAGCTCCTCCCCATAGAAACTGTATTTCTTCCTAAAAAATTCCTCAATGGTAAGGCAGACGAGGTTGAGCAACTCGATGGTTATCCCGCACTTCACGTCAACCAGTGGGTAAACAGAGACCGCTATGTACCCCGCTACAACGTTGCACCGCGTACGCATGCCCCCGTCATCCGCCGAGCCCAACCGGAGGAGCCTGCACTAGTCATGCAATCAATGAAATGGGGTCTCGTACCCCACTGGAGCAAGGCCGAGCCTCCCACCTTGAACACGATCAACGCGCGCGCCGAGAACCTCCAGGAGGGCGGCGGGATGTGGGGAAGTGTCAAGGGGAGGAAACGCTGCGTCGTCGTTGCGCAAGGGTACGTGACACACATACTGTACCCGCTCCCCGACCCTGTTTCTCGGCTGGGAAACAACCCAATTTTGTTGAACTCATATAGGTACTACGAATGGCTCAAGAAGGGCTCGCAGCGCATTCCACATTTTACACGGCATAAAGATCAACGGCTCATGCTTTTCTCCGGGCTGTACGACTCGGTGACCTTCGAGGGTGAGCACCAAGCAATCCGTGCTGATTGTGTACAGGAACGTGTGTATGCTGTTTTGCTAATGGCGGGTTGTCGGTCGGCCGCAGGTCAGTCAGAACCACTCTGGACATTCACGATCGTCACGACGGAGGCAAGTAGCAGCTTCTCTTGGCTGCACGACCGTCAACCCGTGATCCTCACCTCCCAAGACGCACTCGACCACTGGCTGGACACATCCACGCAGACCTGGGATTCCAAATTAAGCCGTCTGCTTGGCCCATACAATGATTCAGATACACCTCTCGAATGGTGCGTCCCTCCCTAGTTCCTAATCCAATTTCCCTGCTTTCTCTCTCACGCACACTTTTGCCCTCATACAACATGTATATATGCGCACATGCGCGGTGGATTGGCTCGCAAATAGCTATGCCGTGCCTAAAGAGGTCGGCAAAGTAGGTGTCGAATCGCCGACGTTCATCGAACCGGTTCAAAAGCGCAAGGATGGCATCGAGGCCATGTTTTCGCGCCAGGCCAAGGTGGCACAGCAGCAGCAGCCGAAGAGCGCGTCGCGAGATACTCCGCCCGCCGCTGCTGCAGGGAGCGGCAAGAGGAAACGCGAGGAGACGGGCACATCGTTGTCTATTACAGCCCCTTCTTCGCCTACTAAACGGTCCAAGGTCAAGAAGGAGGATCCGATCAAACATGACGACACGGTCGTCGACTCGGAGGAAGAGGAGGGAAACAGTGACGTTGAGATTCTTCCCTCTGGTCCATCATCATCATTGCAATCTCCGTCGGTAGGTCACCCCACTTCACATGAGATGGACACTGGAAAAAAACAACCTGACTTTAGAAAACGAATGAAACACGTCCATCGAAGGCTGCCAAGCCAAAGACGAAGAAAGAGGAAGATGACATCACTATTACTACTCCCCCTACCGTCACGACCACACCCACGGGTTCGCAGCAGCCAGGGCAAATGAAGAAGGTGAGTCAAACAAATACACTTAAGCGCCGCGCCGCGCCGAGAAAGACTCGCGCAGCAGCAGCGCGCAGTCATGCCAAGTTTTTACTCTCCATTGCATATTCATTTCCTAATCAATCCACCCCTCCTTTCGCCCTCCTTCCGATCGATCCTTCGCACTCATTCATTTTTTGATCAAGCAACAGTCTGCTACGCCGTCCTTGCCGCCTTCTTCGCCGCGCAGGAAGAACAACAAGAAGCAGGGAAAAATTGAGTTGTCATCGCCGCCGTCGCAATCGCAATCGACGCCCAAGATTACTTCGTTTTTTGCCAAAACTGCTCAACGTTGAGAGAAAAGCTACTACATGTAAAAGCGCCAGGTTGCTACTCTACACCCTACACCCGATCTGTCCCTTCCTGTTATAAGGATGTCAATCGTCCAGTGCTATTAGTTATCATTATCTTCTCTCGTCTCCTCTGTTGCTGTTTTCTTAATCTATTACTGTACAGTATGCACAGATTTCTGTTCTTTTGCTCTCATCGTGTCACTTCCCATCAAGTTACTACGTTTGCAAGCGGTGACGCATGGTTTTCGCCTCGAATGTGAGAGACCACGATGACGATATATGGTGCTCATATATCTTCCTTGCTGAACTCTCGATCCATCACAGCGTTATAAAAAGACCCTCACGTCAAGGATTCAGATTCAAAACGTAGATTAGGACAAATAGCATCAAGAAAGTGTGCGTGTGCGCTGGGAATGACCCCAAACCCACCACTAGTACTACGGTACTAGCGCTCTGAGACTTCCATACGCAACCTGTCCGTCCACAACGGTCGTGAGCACCTTTGTACCCAATATCTCCTCGAGAGGAACGCGCATAACATTGTGATCGAGCAGGACAAAATCCGCAGCGAACTAACCCTGGCACATGACATCCACGCGTGTCCTCAGCAAATGCCGTGTATGCCACATCGCGCGTCATGCCCCGTGAAGCCTGGGTGCGCATCAATCTTTTATCTGGACACCTGTGAAAAGATTCATTCTTTCAATGTCCCATAATAAGCTCAGAGTTGAGTTACGCGCAGGAGGGTGACGTGCGAGGCCGGGGGTAGGCGGAAGGGTGACCAAAACTAGGCACAGAACAACAGAACACGCACCATCCGCCCGGACCATGCGGCGATTTACATTCGGGACTGCGCCGCGCGATGGCAGCGTAGAATGCCAGGAGTGGATTGACGTCTTCGACAGGAAAGTCAGAGCCAAGCGGGGGGACATTTCTCTGGAGAGGCCCTGCAGAAACAACTACGCCGCCGCCTTCGTTCAGTTATGGGTACGAAAGAAAATTAAAATGAAGGGGCAACAAACAAACTGGAAAGTACTGGAGGAGAGTCTGATAAGCGTATGCGCCTCTCATGCGCCCTTGTCCCTGCAGAGACACCAGCGCACGTGGGGGTGCCAGGGCGGCTGGGTGTTAGAGGTGCATGAATGGAACGGAGAAAGGAAGATCCACGGTACCAGACGTGTTTCAGCGTAGTTCATGTCGGAAGTTCTTAGCGGGAAACCAATGTTATCGGGGTCACAAGAACCTCCAGGCTTTCCGATACGCTGTAAATCTTGCGGCTGAAAGACCTGTGCGTGTTCTATCCGCGGACGCCATGTGTTCACGTCTGCTTCTGGCTTGCTCAAAATACTCTCAAAGGCGTCAAGCACAACCTCATTTGCGCGATCTTCAACGGCATGGATGTTCTACGCGTCAGCCGCATTCAAGTTCTCTCTCGAAAACGGTATAAAATAGGACCAAAAGTGCGCGCCACTTGAAAATGATCCTCATAGAATCGCTCAGCTAGTATATGTAATGTCTCGGGAGGGGCAGTCCCCGTGTGTCTGGCTTGTCTTTGTAAGGGGGATCAGTGCAGCGCCCCAGGAGCCGAGTGCACCATCGGCAAAGAGTTTTATACTGCGGACAGTGAGGCGCTTGTGGAGACTATAGTTGATAAGACGAGGTATTCGGGAGTCCCAGTAGTCATCGGAGGAGGTATAATCCAGCTTGATCTGTCGCAAAAGTGTGCTCAGTGTAAGTACCATTCATGTAATGATTTACTCAGAGGTCGTTTACTCAGAGGTCGAAAGGGAAGTGCGACTGAGAAGCGGCATAATCATTGATTTATAAGCCAGCTACGGTCGAGGGAGAAAACACTTGGGAGAAAATTACCGTCACCGTGATTCAAATCACACGGTATTAGGGGAAAGAAATATGGCACAGGCTATGTCCATGCAAAGTTGTGGATTTTCTGCACGGCTTGCAAGCGAAATTCAAAAGGTGACTAGGTGACTCATTAGTGTCATCACGCGTCACACGCTGAAGTTCAATTGAGTTTAAACTTAAACCCGGGATATTCGAACTTTAAACACAGCCCTATCTCTCTCACCGATGTCATCTACTTCGTCCTCTACAACATCTACTTCTCCCCCTGCAACATCTACTTCTCTCCCTGCAATTACTCCTCTTCCTGTAACGTCTACTTCGTCCTCTACAACATCTACGTCTCCCCCAAAAAAATCTAAATCACGTCCCAAACGCCGAAAGGTCGCATATGCAAGAGCTTACGGTTATGCTCTGGACCCCTGTGATATTTACGAACGAGCGATTGAGGATGGCACAGCTATCAAGGGCCAGTTCAGCTCCACCGTCGCAGCATATCTAAATCGCCTCACCAGACATTGCGGGATCAAGTACAACGATCTATTATTCGTGCGTGATCCTGATCCGGAGATGCCACCTATCTACTGCATTGCGGCGGCGACCAATCTGTCGAAGCGATCCATAATTCCTCGCATGGATATCATTGAAAAGGCCAAGGAATTCCTGGGAACGACGGAAGAACCAAAGTGGTACTATATTGTCAGGGGATAAATCAAGTAAATTAGTTGTTGAGTGCTTGCAGCAATGGCTCACTCCCAGGGAAGATATTGTTCATGCTAGGTGATGTATTCCGATGTGGTGGGGCTAACCAGGATTTTATCGGTTAGCATCAGTCCAAGCCGACAACTTGCCCAATACTGTTGTTTTCTTATGTTATCAATTGTTCCGTTTGCACCACCAAAATGATGTTGTGTGATTACAATTTAATACGAGTGAGACTGCTGTTATTGCCTGCACCACCATTCCCGGCTTCCGTCGCTGTACCTCTACCACCACCACCACCACCATCCCCTCGAGCCTCGAGCCTACGCGTCCATGCAAAGATCGATGCGACAGGTTTAATCGACATCTCTCGACCCTTTGGGTACTTGTGGTAGTGCCGTGTGACCGCGCCATGCATTGCTTCCGTCGCTTTCGATGATGATATGGTGCTCGTTGCTAGCCTGAACCAGAGTACCCTGTCCTTCCTTGCTGAACTCTCGATCCATCACAACGTTGTAAAAAGGTCCTCAGGTCAAAAACTCAGATTCAAAACGTAGATCAGGTCAAATAGCATCAAGAAAGCGTGCGTGTGCGTTAGCCTGGGAATGACCCCAAACCCGCCACTAGTACCGTACTACGGTAGTACTAGCGCTCAGAGACTTCCATACGCAACCTGTCCGTCCACAACGGTCGCGAGCACCTTTGTATCCAATATCTCCTCGAGAGGAACGCGCATAATATCGCGATCGAGCACGACAAAATCCGCAGCGAACCCTGGCGCAAGACGTCCACGTGTGTCCTCAGCGAATGCCGCGTATGCCGCATCACGCGTCATGCCCCGTAAAGCCTGGATGCGCGTCAACTTTTCTTCTGGATACCTGTGGTAGGATTCATTCAATAAGCACAGAGTTGAGTTACGGGCGCGTATGCGCAGGGGTGGTGATGTGCGAGGCCGGGGGGTGGAGGCGGAAGGGGGACCAGAACCAGTCACAGAACATAGAACAACAAAACACGTACCATCCGCCCGGACCATGCGGCGATGTACCTTCGGGACTGCGCCGCGCGATAGCAGCGTAGAATCCCAGGAGTGGATTGATATCTTCGACAGGAAAGTCAGAGCCAAGCGGGAGGCATTTCCCTGGAGAGGCCCTGCAGAAACAATAACGCGACCGTTCAGTTATGGGTACGAAAGAAACTTAAAATAAAGGGGGAAAACCCCCTAGAAAGTACTGGAGGAGAGTCTGATAAGCGTATGCGCCTCTCATACGCCCTTGTCCCTGCAGACGCAGCAGCACGTCACGGTGGCTGGGTGTTAGAGGTGCATAGATGAAAGTGAGAAAGAACGGTTCATACCAGACGTGTTTCAGCGTAGTTCATGTCGGATGTTCTATAGTAGGAATCGATGTTATCGCGCGAGGGTCGCGGGAGAAAGGAACATACGCCTGTGTCGGCTGTACGCTCGCAATGACTGTGAACCAGGGTTTAGTAGAAGCCGGTCACAAGAAGAGACTCAAACCAACCTCCAAGCTTTCCGATACGCTGTAAATCTCGCGGCTGACAGACCTGTGCATGTTCTATCCGCGGACGCCATGTGTTCACGTCTGCTTCTGGCTTGCTCAAAATACTTTCAAAGATGTCAAGCACAACCTCATTTGCGCGATCTCCAACGGCATGGATGTTCTACGCGTCAGCCGCATTCAAGTTAGTTCTCTCTTGAAAACGGTATGAAATATGACCAAAGGATGCGCGCCACTTGAAAATGATCCTCATAGAATCGCTCAGCTAGTTTATACAATGTCTCGGGAGGGGCACGGAGAAGTCCCCGCGTGTCATGCTTGTCATTGTAAGGGGCTATCAGTGCGGCGCCCCAGGAGCCGAGGGCACCATCGGCAAAGAGTTTTATACTGCGGACAGTGAGGCGCTTGTGGAGACCATAGTTGATAAGACGAGGTATTTGGGAGCCCCAGTAATCATCGGAGGAGGTATAACCCATCACATAAAGCTTGATCTGTCGCAAAAGTGTGCTTAGTGTAAGTACCATTCATGTAATAAAAGACTCACAGGTAGACGCCCTTCATCAGCCATCCTAGGTAGTGTGAGCGTAATTCGAGTGAGAACAGATTCGCAAGAAGAACATGCCGCTTGAAGAACGCTATGCCATTCGGAAACGACGCAGCATCGTGGATACTGGTCAATCCGAAACGCAGCGCATCGCGCATCGTCCTTTCAAACCACCGAACAGTTTCAACCTCAGTAGGCACAGGCTTCAATTTGTCGATCAGATCCATTGCATTGTCGACAAACACGCCTGGTCAGAAGGGAGAGCACCGAGAGTGGGCAAGATGGTGGCCGGTGTGAAAGAGGAATCGGTACGGACCAGTGGGATTTCCGGCTTTGTCACGTACGACGAGACCCCCATCGACTTCGTTCGGAATATCGTAAAGTTTCGAGAGGATTGCATTAGAAACCCAATATGCATGACAGTCGACGCGCACGAGCAAGACAAGGCGACCGCGAAGAAGAGGTTCACGCTCAAGATCATCCTTTTGCGTCCGGTCCCAGACACAAGCCAAACGAGGGGCAATTGAATGACGGGTGGCTCAAATGACTCAGAAGGTGGCTGCACATACTGCAGAGGGGAACTCTCCGCCTGGCCAATTTGTCTGGTCCCATCCCATGCCTATGATCCAGCGTGTCTGGTCTTGGGCTACTTCTGGATGTGTAACAATGTACGACTTGATCTTAAAAAGTACATCTGCAGACACAGATAGATTAATTAGACGTAACTAGAAATTACATTTGTGTTTACCGAGTACAGTAACTTACCATCAACCGAGGCGCAGCCTTCGAGGGGGAGCTGTGCCTTGACGCCCCATTCGAGAATGTGGCCATGGGCATCTAAGAAACGAGCTAAAAAGTACCAGATCGTGTAGATAGCGGATTGGTAGTGTCATACCGGCTAAACCTGGGATTATTATAGAGCCTGGCGGCGTCTGGAACATCTTCAACGGCACGTTGGGTTTATAGGCGCTCCAATACTTGTGGACCTGCTCTGAATTAGCTACAGTTAGATAATGCATGCAAGGAGAGAGAAATGGGATATACCAGCGTTTCCTATGGCAAGGATTTCTCCGTTGTCTACTAACATGCAGTCCGCAGTAGAATCTTCATCATCAACAGTGTAGATGCTTCCAGGAGGCGTACACATTGCGTACGCCTGCGAGCCGGATGTGGCATCTACGACGCACTTACATTAGGGTCCCGATCGTAGAGTGAGTGCAATATTAATGATTGTGCGTACCAGGGTTTCCCATGGTATGAACAGTGATGTGGTGGTGTGGTGGTGATATGAGTTGTAGAACAAAATAAGATAAAGCGAGTGACGCAACCGTTGTTACGTTCCCAGTTCAAGCTTCAAGCTTTAAGTCTCAAGGATCTCAAGGCCTCAGGCATCCCTCAGGCTCTTGCACATAATGCATGGATTGACTGCCGCAGGCTGCACGAGGAATCGATTTTTGCAACAGGAAAATTGACGATTAACGTACAAGATGAGTGGGACAGAGATGTATGAGAGTGGAGAATGTGAGGGGCGTAATGATAAAATCGCACACGGATCAGGAATATAACGAAACAAAAAGACAGAGGGAAAAAAGGAAAGAGAAGCTCAAATAGCACACAAGAAAGAAATAATAAAAGCAACATGTCATGTACTCATAAGTCGAGGAGTAATGAACTGACAACGACAGTATGATGGCAGGCAGCGATACGAGTGGCGACGCATGGTTCTCACCACGATGACGACGTAGTGCTCACTCACTGCCAGTATCCTTGCCTTCCTTGCTGAGCCGCGGCAGGCGCATAAGCAGAGTAGAATGCGCCATCCGATGCGGCCTGAGGGTATCCTAGGTGGCCCTGCGGTCCCCCCTGGGTTTGCTGAGCCTGGCCTGGTCCACCCGTCTGACCCTGTGCCCCAGGACCTTGCGCAAACCTGCCCGCGCCCGCGCCATAGAATCCGCCGGCCTGTGCGGGGGCACCTCCACGGCCTTGTGGGCCTCCCGAGCCACCAGCACCTACGCCACCGACGTCCTTAGCGCCGGCGCCTTGGGCGTAGGGCTTGAACGCCGCCTCAGGCGACGTGGCGGCTCCCCGCGTGCCAAGCCCTTGCTGGTGTTGCCCATATAACGGCTTTCCGTACTCCGCACCTGGTAAGACGCCGACGCCGAGACTTCCGCTCAACTGGTGCGAATGGCTGTGAGCATGCGGATGATAACCCAACTGGGGTTCGTCATAGGCCTGCTGGTGCTGCTGGGGATATAGACCCTGCCCTTGGCCTTGGCCGTACGACTGCGGCTGCTTGCCTGGCGGGCCCGCAGGGCTCGGTGCGGAGCCAGGGCCAGGCGGGAAGACTGGGTATTTGACGAATGGCTGTGGAACGTTGTACGGATAGTTGTACGGCGAGCCGTAGAACTGGTTTTGCGTATATGGGTTGTAATATGCCATGGGAGGCGGATAGCCCTGCCCACCTTGCTGTGCGCCGCCCGGGGGTGGTGCAGGTCCTCCTTGTTGTTGTTGTTGCGGCTGCTGTGGTTGCTGTGGTTGTTGCTGTGGTTGTTGTTGTGGTTGCTGCTGCTGCTGGAGCCCAGGCAAACCTTTCACGTCGTCGTGCAGCCCACTACGTGCAACGAACCCGCCAGTCTGCTGTTGGCTATATGAGTCATAGAAGTTCTAAAACCAGAGCTACAGATTCTCCGCATGCGCTGTGCAGGGCAGAATGACTTACCCGTTGTTGGGTCTCACCGTAGCCATAGTCGGCTCCTCCACCAAACGAGCCAAGTTGCGAAACGGGGCCGCCTTGCTGGTTCAATTGACCAAATGTCGCATATGAACTGTCTTGGGCTTGAGAAGTAGGTGGTGTTCCAGCACCAGTGTGGAAATAAGGTCCCTGCGCTTCTGGTTGGCGATAGAAAGACGTGGGTACTTGCTGCTGGGGCAGTGGAGACTGATGTTGCGTTTGCGCGGGGTCGAGGTGAGTTGGAAGCCCATGTTGGGAATATTGGTG